>CAIGRP010100289.1:0-13053 GCA_903798385.1 Fraxinus cuspidata | reverse complement strand
CTGGTTGTGACCAATTATATGTTAATTGTGACCAATTATGACTCGTTGTGACCAATTCTGTGTTAATTGTGACTCGTGGTGACTTGATCACATACCATCACAATTAAGATTGACTTGGTTACAGACAGTCACATTGAATACAAATTTAGTCACAATTAGTCACGGATGACACGTGACTTGATATTTTTAATGTTTGAAAATTTTTTGTAAGGTAGTGGTGGAGTAGGTGGATCCATGGATTGAGAGTGTGATTTCCAGTTTTAATTTCTGAAAATTTTTTGGAAGGTGTGGTGTGGTGGGGGTGGGGTAGGGGTAGGGGTGGTCGTGTAGCGTGAGGTAGGGATAATTAATTATTCGTAGGGTGGTGTGATTTTCAGATTTCAATTTCTGAAAAAAAATTGTGTGGTGGGGTGGGATGAGTGGAGATAATTATTTATATATTATATTTATTTAATTGGAATTAACACCTGAAATAATTTAATAAGTTTGTTAATTTTGAAATGTGATTTTAATATGAAGGATTTACGTGTTGTTCCCTAATTTTTAACCCATAAACCCAACAGTCTTGAGGCCATATTTGATTCCCTTTAATTTATTTCATACATTCATTTGCAATTACACATTCATATAATAAAATATTCTACACGTAAATTCAAAAATTTCTTTATTTTTTAACTATACAATCACAAAAATCTACTATTCAGATCTATATTTTTATAATTTTAAGGCCACCAAACAAGGGCCAAGTCTTTGACACTAACCTTTTTTCAAGACCCAACCCACATAATTCCCACTTGATTGTTCCTACTTCCCTTCCCCCATGTGTTCGTAATCTCAATTCTCAAATCCCAGCTTGCTGCTTTTTGAAATGTGATTTTAATATGAAGGATTTACGTGTTGTTCCCTAATTTTTAACCCATAAACCCAACAGTCTTGAGGCCATATTTGATTCCCTTTAATTTATTTCATACATTCATTTTCAATTACACTTCACATAATAAAATATTCTACACGTAAATTCAAAAATTTTCTTTATTTTTTAACTATACAATCACAAAAATCTACTATTCAGATCTATATTTTTATAATTTTAAGGCCACCAAACAAGGGCTAAGTCTTTGACACTAACCTTTTTTCAAGACCCAACCCACATAATTCCCACTTGATTGTTCCTACTTCCCTTCCCCCAAGTGTTCGTAATCCGTTAAGAGTTTAGGGTCGAACGACGTTGCCTGCAATTCCAACTCAAATTGCACAAAATATAAAAATCGACTAACGATATTTTGAAAGAAGAAGAAGAGCGAATTGAAGAAGCAAAATTTTGTAATTCCTCTCTTTCTTAATCTTATTATTGATTTTTGTTCTTGGATAAATCATAAGTATTAAGTGGGGTTTTCACCTTTGTTTGTTTTGATCTTGAATAAATGCTTTAATTCTACTTAAATATCCAATTTCATCATTTTGTGAGTGTATTGATTTGTGTTTAATCAATTATTATTATTATTATTATTATTTGGGAATACTTTCTTTATTTTTTTAAGTAGTTGGTTGTTTATGCCAGCTTTATTTGATTGGTAAAAAGATATGTTGAAATATTTTAAATGAATATTTCAAATTTTTATTAAAGAAAATGTTGAGGCGAAGAAATCATGGAAATTCCTATTGAATGAAATGTTGAGGCAAAGGATGCAAGTGTTGATGATGTTACTACCGAATAAAATGATGAAACAAATTAAACAAGTATTGATGAAATCAATTTTCAAGAAAATGATGAGGTAAGGAAAGCAAGTATTGAGCATATTGATGTTGCACAACTTCATACGGATCTCGAATTAAGAATTATAGTAATAAAATTGATAACGAAATTATTATATGTCGTTTTTGAGAAAACTAAGGGATAATTGTAAAAAAAAAAAAATTATATTTTGAATATTGAATATTATTATTGTTGTCTAATTCGAAATTATTTTTTACTTCTCATCCCCATTAAACCATAATATTGAATCCGTCCCTTGACTCACAATTTAGATTTGGTTTTAATGAATAACATTATTAATTGATTAATGGTCGGCTTGTAGTTGACTACATGCAAAAAAAATGAAAGACGAAGGCAATGCAAAAACTTTATTTAACTCATAAGGAAAACCACATTACAGCTGCCGGATTACAGAGTACAAGTAAAGGCCACAGCCCTTAATTATTTTCATAACACAAAATTAAACATTAACAGCAGCAGCCATTCTTTTACATTACAGTTTTAATCACATCCCAAGCATATTCCATAGCCTTGGGCTTCTCAAGTGACCTGCTGGAAGAACTGGAACTGAAAAGTGTGGATTCATCCCGACTGAACTTCAAAGACTGGGCTTCTTGCTTCGAAACTTGATATGCATTTGTCAAAACTTCTATCGGCATCGACCGGAACGCCGACAGCCTTCCGGCAAGTGGGCTAATCATGGCATTGTCATTAGTTTTAAAAGCTATCCACTCGCAGCCTTGATCGCCGGCCTTCTTTATCACGACGAAGTTCTGTGGGATTATAATCAGCTGGTTTTCTTTGACCTCGCCGTCGAAAACCAGATTCCCGGAGTGACCCACCACCTGTAATCGGGTGCTTCCTCTGGTTATGTAGATTACAGAGTGGGCGTTCACGTTCCAGTGAGGAGCCATTATTGCATTCTGTATGCACACAAAGTTTTAGATGAAATTTGTACATGAATAATGCTTTGGTAGTGGAAAAGAGATTAATTCAGTTTACCCTGTACAGGACGCCTTTTACAGCACTAAGCTGCAGAAAGTTGAGTATGGGAAGTGTGTGACTATTGAGGGTGGCGAGACGGCCAGCACGGGGGTTGTAAACATCAGCGCGTGATGGGTGAGCTAAGTTCTCCCTCAACCTCATAGTGCACAGAGTTTCCTCCAAGCCATTTCGTCCTCCTTGGCCTTGCTGACCCTGCTGGCCCTCCTGCTGCTCCTCTTGTCCTTCCCGTGGGAAGACAACATTAAACTTCTCAGCTTTCACAATTCGGCCCCTCTGATCCTGTTCACCTTTTAATTTCCTAATTGTTTCTGTCTCTACATTGTAAACATCCGCCAGAACTTCATCAGGAAAGCCACTGAAGATGTTTCTAATTGGGTTCTCACCCTCGCTCTGGCTCTCTTCTTGTTGCTGGCCTTGGCTTTGTTGCGGATTCCGATTTCCAGCAAGGAAGAAATTCTGAAAAAAAAAAAAGTGAATTTTTTTTTATAAAATTCCGAATAATATTGCTTACCAAGAAATTTCTGATATTCTTCTGAACAAAAGGAAAAAAAAAAAAAAANTTTCCAGCAAGGAAGAAATTCTGAAAAAAAAAAAAGTGAATTTTTTTTTATAAAATTCCGAATAATATTGCTTACCAAGAAATTTCTGATATTCTTCTGAACAAAAGGAAAAAAAAAAAAAAAAAGGTGAAAATTCTGATAAAATTCCGAATAATATTGCTTACTAAGAAATTTCTGATATTCTTACCCTGAATTGGAGATCAAGCTGGTTCATTTCGTTAGCAGTGTCAAGAAGTGACACAGTAACAAGTTGCTCTTGTCCATTGTTATAAAGCCAAAGAGTTATACCCGGCGGCAAGGCAAGAACATCTCCCTGTCTGAATTGCCGAACCTTCTGATGTCGGTCGAAAAACTGCTGCTGACTCTCCGATCCTTGCTCGGATCCTTGCTGCTGCTGCTGCTGCTGCTGCTGCGTTTCTGTTTCAAATGTCTCAGCACAACCCGGAATTACAGCTCCTAGAAGACCCTGTCCTGAATTGATCAAAACCCAAAACATATCATTTTCATTAGTCTCCAAATCAAAATACACTTAGCAGTTAACATAAACCAACGGAAAGTAGAGAAGGAAAAATGATTTGCCTTGTACTACATAGATGAGTTGAGCAACATTATTGTAGTGAGGCAAGAATAGGCCATTTTGACGAATAGAAGTCCTAACAGCTGCAACACCGGCGCAATCGAACTGCTTGTCGTTCTGGTCCCAGTACTCAGCATATCCAGCCTCCGAGTCATACCTCCGAGTTGGTTCTTGAGCGGTGAGTCTCTCAATTCTGCAATCAGTTTTGGCCCTCAGCCTGTGTTGCTGCTGCTGCTGCAACTTTTGCCATAGGAATTGTTGCTGGCTGCCCAACTGGGCAAGGCAGCCTCCAAAGAGAGAGAGCAAGGTAAAACTAAGAAAAAGCAAAGAAAGTTTAGCCATGGCTATTTCTGTGTACTCTATTGTGTATACTAGATATCGATCGATGTGAAGCGGTGAATGGAAATTGTTGGAATTTATAGCAGAGAGTTTGAGGTTTGGGATAGACACGTAAACGTGAATGTACAGAGTAGTGAGACATTTGGCTTCTCTTCTGCATGATTTTGCATCATTTTGGTTACACCTAATAGTTTTGGTGTTGGGGTATGTGGCGATTTGTGCCTGCTTGTATTTGCATGGCTTATTGTTTTGATCTGATGCTGGAATCTGGACCTTTGTTTTCGACTAGTTCACTTATTTGTTTGGCAAAGATTAAGAATATATTAGTTGCTTTTAAGTAACTTTTTATCTTGGACAATTTGTTTCAATTTCGTGGAAAGTTAATAATATTACGCCTCGCCTCCGAGTCTCAAAATAAAAGTGTCACGTAACAAGCCACGTATGCAGAAAGTTAACAAGAAACTTAAACAAAGACACACAAGGTTAAAATATGAAGAAATTAAACAAAACCGAAGTCCTTGTACTGCAAAATTGAAGTCCATGAGGAGGTACTACCTCAAGGACGAAGCACTACAACAACTGAAACACTGCCTAAGGAAGCAAAGAAAGGAGTTGAAGCCTCCACTTAGAGACCACCTCAAAGATCTCTTCAATGCTCTCAAACTCGCCCGGAGCTCATGAAGTCAACTCTGTCTCTTGTAATGGATTTGAAGATCTCTTAGAAGTGATTGATGTCACACTTGTAATAATGTTTATCAGTGTGTTAGCCTATTGTATAGGACGACTGACCCCTTATCAATGTATTAATTGTATGAATAGACAATGATGTGAAGCCTCAATTAGGGAGATGAGGCCACGTAGTTCTGATCCAACGATCACCACGTCGACCAATGCAGTATTAATAGGTTCTCTTTGTAATTGAAAAATGGTTAGGTTGTTGGTTGGAAAATTGACAATTGAAACTTGAAATACACTTGAACTCTTGAGTGAAATATACAAACACTTTGCTTATTTTCTATCTTCTTTACATGTTTATGATCTACAAATCTCAACATACAAGACAACAACTTATATAAGCATTTCATCTATCCTTCCACATATTCCTGTTTGTCAATACAGAGATTAGTTTGATTTACATCCGGTAATCGTTGTTAGTGTGATCGCCTTTGTTTCACTGCGGGAGCTTGAACATTTTTGTCTCTCGCCTCAAAGTACCCTCCGCGTCCATTTCCTACTTGCTACTACCTTTACTTCAATAGGAACGTGTTGGAATAGTGCTTGACTTGGCGTAAGTGGGTTCGACATCTCTTCTCACATTTTTGGGATCAACAGGAAGCTCGGTCAACATCATCTTTGGAACTACTTTTGACAAGATGAAATTTGATCACGAGCTGACCCTAATGAGTTTCTCCTGGTATGGCTTTTCAGGAGATAGCGTCATTCCAAGGGGTAAAATCACTCTAGCAATAGAAATAGGGATTGCACCCTTGACTACTCACCATTTCGTGGAATTTTTGGTTGTTGATAATCGCTCTGCTTATCATGGAGTACTTGGGAGGCCAACCTTGAAAGAACTATGGTCTGTCACCTCCATTCATCACTTGTGTATGAGGTTCCCAATTGAAAATGGCATAGCCACTGTCCGGGGTGATCAGCAAAGTGCTAGGGAATGTTACTCAAACTTTCTAAGGAAAGCTGAACCAAGAACTGTCAACGTCGTTATCACTAACCTTGACATGGACGACGACCCTGAACAAGGGAGTATCCTTGAACAAGGGGAAGACGTCGAGATGTCTGATGCCTAGAAGAAGGGGACATCCTTGGATTTATATGAACTTTTGAAGAAAAGGCTGTCTGTGATGAACAGACTACCCTTGAAGAAGGGAAGACTGCTGAAGAAGCAGCTAACTTGGAAGAGCAGACCCACGCATCATTAATTGTGAGACTCCAACAGAACCTATAGAGGAATTGGAGAGCTTCCCAGTAAACTCACAGGATCACTCCAAACACTTGCAGGTTGGAATAAATCTGCCAATAGAAGCAAAGAAGGAGCTGAAAAGCTTCTTACTGAGAAATCTTGATGTCTTCACTTGGAAACATGGCGACATGGTAGGCATTGATCCAAAGATCAGTTGCCATCACTTGAACATAGATCCAAAGGTTGCAACACATAGGCAAAAAAGAATAGTGGGGTTCTAAAGGATGAAGTTAAGAAGCTTATCGACAATGGATTTATTCGGGAGTCAGTGTATCCTAAGTGGGTTTCAAACCCAGTATTGGTCAAAAGGTATAACGGAAAGTGGAGGGCTTGCATAGACTTTATAAATTTAAACCAAGCATGTCCTAAGGACAGCTTCCCACTTACCAGGATAGACCAAAATGTCGATTCGATTGCCGGATATGAACTTCTTAGCTTCATGAATGCATATTCTAGATACAATAAAATCCCTATATTCCTAATAGATGAGGAGCACACCTCATTCATCACAGACAAATGTCTTTATTTTTATAAGGTCATGCTCTTCGGGTTGAAAAACGCCGGAGCTACCTACCAAAGACTTGTCAATAAAATGTTCGCCGACCTTATTGGAAAAACCATGGAAGACTACGTGGATAACACGCTGGTGAAGAGCTTAAAAGCAAGGGACCATAATAAGAATCTAAATGAGACATTCTAAATTTTGAGAAAGTACATGATGAAGCTCAATCTTTTAAAGTATGCCTTTGGGGTTGCTTCAGGAAAGTACTTGGGCTACATCGTCAACCAAAGAGGCATTGAAATGAACCCTAAAAAGGTCAAATATTTGATTGAAATGAGGTCACCTAAAAAACCAAAAGAGGTACGAGCTTCATGGGACGAGTAGCAGCTTTGAACCTCTTCGTCTCCAAGGCAACAGACAAGTGCCTACCTTTCTTTAAAATCCTCAAAGGAGGAAACAAGTTTCAATGGACAGAAGAGCGTGAGATAACCTTACAAGAGCTGAAGAAGCACTTGAAACAGGCTCCACTCCTCTCTAAACCTAAGGACCACGAACTTTTATAGTTGTAATTAGCAGTGACTCTCGAAGTTATCAACTCGATTTTGATAAGATAAGAAAATGATTACCAACTGCCTGTATACTACATCAGCAAAACACTTTTGGCAGTAGAGACTCGCTATCCAGATATGGAGAAGCCAGCTATTTTTTTGGTGACAGCCTCAAGAAAATTGAGGTCATATTTCCAAACTCATAGTATATACGTGTTGACAAACTTTCCCCTTAAGCAAGTGCTGCAGAAGCCTGATGCTTCAGGGAGGTTACTGAAGTGGGCTGTGAACTTAGTAAGTTTGACATTGTTTTCAAGCCATAGGCTACCATCAAGGGCCAGGCCCTAGCAGATTTTGATACAAAGTTCACTCCTATCCCAAAAATAGAAGAAGAGATGGAACCTGCTGAACCTCTAACTTGGAGCCTTTTAGTTGATGGGTCATCAGGAGAAACAGGGTCAAGAGCTGGGGTTGTCTTGGTCAGTCCAGAGGGACATAAGCTTACTTATGCTGTGAGGTTCAGTTTCAAAGCCACCAATAATGGAGCAGAATATGAGGCTCATCGCTAGCCTACGGTTAGCCAAAGAAATATAAGTAAGGAGGCTTGTCATCAGTATTGACTCCCAGCTGGTAGTAAGTCAAGTCCATGGTAATTTTTTAGCCAGAGATAAGTCTATGGCTGTATACTTGAAATTGGTTATGGATTTCATCCCTTCTTTGTACAGTTCGAATTGGTGCAAATCTCACGCTCTGCGAACGTCCATGCCAACGCGTTGTCTAAATTAGCAAGCAGCAAAGATTCCAAACTACTCACAGTTGTGCCTATAGAACATCTTTCCAGACCTTCTATCGTCATGGTGAGGCTGTAATGTGTGTTGAGTATACTCCACCTTGGATGAAGCTAATCATATCCTTCCAAAGACCAGACCCTTCCTTCTGAAAAAGAGGAGGCTCAGAAACTCAGAAGGAGAGCTACCCACTTCGTCTTCCAAGACGACGTGCTTTACAAATGAGGTTTCTTACTGCCTTTACCCCGATGCATTGGAGGAGAGCAAGCTAACTACGTACTTTGGAAAATTCGTGAAGGGGTATGTGGGAACCACAATGGAGGATGGTCCTTGGCATAGAAAGCATTGAGACTAGGGTACTACTGGCCTACCTTGAAAAATGATGCACAACAATTTGTTAGGAAATGTGACAAGTGTCAACGCTTCGTTACTATTCAGAGGCAACCTTTTCAACAATTGAATGTTGTGTTCAGCCCTTGGCCATTTGCAAAATGGGGAATTGATCTTATCGGACCTCTTCCCAAAGGGAGAGGAAACTCTAGCTTTGCGATTGTCGCCATTGATTACTTCACCAAATGGATAAAGGTCGAACCACTTGCCAAAATAATTGAGGCCAACACTTCCAAATTCATTTGGAAGAACATCATTTGCATATTCGGTATTCTCCATTCAATTGTATCACACAATGGTAGGCAGTTTGATAATAAGAAGGTTAGAAATTTGTGTGAGGAGCTGGGTATTAAGAAGCATTTTTCCTCCCCATATCATCCCCAAGCAAATGGGCAGGTTGAGGTCGTTAACAAAATAATCAAGTATACACTAAAAAGAAATTTAGATGCCTCTAAAGGGGCATAGGTCGATGAATTACCTTAAGTACTATGGGCCATCAGAACTACAAGCAAAACTGCCACATGAGAGATCCCATTCTCTATGGCCTATGGGACCGATACTATGAGCTCAGTTGAGCGAGTATGTCATCTCCTCTTCAAATACACTTCAACGAAATAACTAATGACGAAATGAGGAGATATGACATTGATCTCCTTGAAGAAAGGAAGGATGACTCTCAAGCAAAATTGGTCATTTATCAAAGAAAAATGACTAGATACTACAATTCGAATGTGAAAAAGAAGTCATTTCGTTAGAATCTGTACTTTGAAGAGTGTTTTTGTCCTTTAAAGAGCATGGCTCAGGAACCTTCGGTCCCAATTGGGAGGGGGGTCCTTATGCATAGGTGAAGAGGTACGACCTGAAACTTACAAAATTGAGAATATGGATGGAAAGACACATTCTCATCCATGGAATGTAGAACATCTACGCAAGTATTATGATGTAAACATCTTGTATATTCAGTTTGAAATTCAACTAAATGACTTTTATTATATTCTTCATGAGTTAAAAATACCTCCCAAGTAGCTAAAGCCATGGGGGATGTCTCTATATAGACGAGCATTCCCTATGCATGGAAGAGTGATCACCTTGACGAAAAGCTGGATCCCACATGGACTACCTCATACTCCCAAAATGTTGTACATGCTCTTAGCTAAAGCTAAGGAAGCTTCAGCATAAGGAATTGCAAAACACCATACGAAGGAAAAAAAGTCCGTAAAATGAAAAATAAAATGCCTCATAATGAGAGAGACTCATAGGGAAAGCCTCTTTGTAGACGACCCATCTCTATGAAGAGACGCATGAACACCTCGATGAGGAGCTTGATCCAAAAATGGACCACATCTGCCCTTGCGAAGTGACACATGCCCTTAATAAGTTAAGGAAAAATCGGCATAGGCGAACTGCTCAACCTCATGCCCAGGAAAGTTAGTGACTGTTAGATTAAAAATATATACTAATCGTAACAAGCTCATCAAAAATAAAAAAGAACCTCCTAATGAGAAAGACTCATTGGGGAAGCCTCTTCATAGATAATCCGTCCCTATGGAGGGTCGCGTAGACACTTCGACGAGGAGTTGGATCCCAAGAAGGACCACATCTGAACTCGAGAAGTATGACACATGCGTTTAACAACTAAAGTTGTTAAGGAAGTCTCAGCATGAGCGAACCACTCCACCCATGCTAAGGAAAGTGAAAGGAAAAGTGAACTGCATATACTTGTACAAATTATAAATTACAAAATTACAAAGTCAGACTGTAAGAGCCTCACCTCATACACATCAATGTACTTAAGTTCATAAACTTACAAAGGTACACGACCTTCAAACACTTGGATAAAACTTTAATGTTTGAGTTACTATTGAAGTATAACATGCGAAGGTCTGATATTACTTAAGTCTTACATACATGTCCGACCTTATAAGTTTGATTATCCAGTTACACAAATTCTGAAGTGATTAAGAAGGCTTCAGTTGATTTATTATTTGAAGTCTGATGTGTTTAAGTTTTGAACTTTGTGTTATAATGTACGACCCACTAAGCTTGATTATATTGCCGAGGTTCATATTGCACAAGTATGGTGTTGTTATGTTAGACCTCATGAAACTTGTAAAATTTTTGCAAGTTTGATTATGTTATTGAGGTTCATAATTGCATAAGTCTGACCTTATTACATGTTCCATGTTATCGAACTTCAATGTTCATAAGTTTGATGTTGTCAAGCTTTAGAAGTTGATATACGTCTGATGTTATTATTAAGTTGATGTTACTTTAAGTTTGATTTGATGTCATTGTTGAAGTACAAGTGGTTCGAATTTATATTGGCAAGTACATTAAAATTGAGTAGAAGTGGTAAAGATGCATAAAGTAAATGAACACAAGTACTAGAGAAAAGCACAACTTCATTCATTAAAATTATATTTACAAAAGGTGGGTCGAAGTCATTACACTTAGACAAAAATAAGAAAAAATACATTGGAGATCTACACTTTAAGAGGGTGGGGGTGGAAGAGCCATGATTGGTACTATGGCATTGGGAGCCACTTTTTTAGTAGCAGCCTCTTCAGATGCATCATCTTCGAGCTCTATGACTTGGTCTCTCTCAATCGGAGTTTAAGGCTTAGGCTCTTCCACTTTTTCTTCCAAAAAGGTAGATCTGATCTCAAAAATGTTGACGCCTTTCTCGTTAGCCTTCATCCACTCCGTCAAATCGGCATAGGTATACCTTTGCTAGTATTTGGCAAAACTCTAATATGCATCAATTAAATGGAAGTTGGCTAGGAATCTCTTCTCAGCATCACTGTTGGCTGGTTCAACATCTCTTTTGGCAGTTTTCACTCCTCGGTCAGACCAGCCACCTTGGAGTTCAGACCCCCTACATGCTCCTTAAGAGCTGCATTCTCCTTATTGGCATTTTCTAAGGCCTTAACCGCCAACTTCTGGTGGGCATTAGACGTCTCCACTCGTTTTGTTAAGGAGGCCACATTGATTTTGGGATACATGTACTTCATTTTTTAGTGTTTCAATCTCTACTCAGGTAGAGGCGATCTCCACCGACTATTCTTCGTGCTTTTTCTTCAAAGCCTCCATATTTACCTTGGCCTTGCTGGCAGCCTCTTTGGCCTGAGAGTTTTTATTTGCAAATCCACGATTTTTACTTTACAGGTTTTTAAAGAGGGCTCCAGCCTCTATGGCCATCCAAAACGACCTCATAGCTTGGCTCACCATGGTGGCAAAGACGTCGACTGCATCGCTTATCTCCATATAGTTTTACCACTTCTCTATCCATTACTTATGATATGTAGCAGTGGCAATTTGGAACTTTGGAGGGAACGACTGAGGACCTCTGGAGCAAGTTCTTCAGTCTGTTTTTTCAAGACGAGTTTTTTCTTGGTTGGCTCAGCAGTGGTGGAGTTATTGAAAGTCCTCGTCTTCTTGGCAAGTTCTGACCTCTGGGGCTCCACGACATTGAGCCCCTTTTGTCTCCTAGAGGTTGTGGCAATTAAGCTGCCCAGCAACTTTTCCACCATTGGGACCTCAGAACAGTGGAGATGGACATCAATCGAACTACCCACAATGCCTGTGGGGATCTTAAACCTCTTCTTGGGTTTTTCTTCGGAAATTTTCTTCCATTATTCGGCGTAGGAGGTTGACCCTCTTCTTGAGAGGCAGCATCCTTGCTGACCCTCTCAATTTTCTCCCTCAAGAGTTGGGTGCCTCGTCTTCTTGAAGTTTTCTACAAGCATAAAAGGAACAAGATCAGCGAAAACTCTACAAAAACATGAAAAAATTTCTAAATGTAAGGACATCTTATCCCTCGTAGCCATCAAAAAAATTCTTCAAAGAAGCGCTTGGACTGAGTCAGACGATCGAAGTCACAAGAGGATGAGGATCACCTATAGACGTCTTTAAGAGTATCCCAATCACTCTCAGTGAATTCGAACTGTTAGACCGACCCTGCAAAACAACATAAAGAATGTTAAACATCAGACCTTATCAGTTAAGAAAAATCAAAGGAGCAAGAAATGTACTCACGTGTGTAGGAGTACGAGGTAGGAACTCTGACCTGGGGGATAGTGTCACCCTCATACTCCTGCTACCTTTTCCTAACCCAGAATCAGGTCTTCTTCCATCATTTGATGGAATAAAGTAGGCCCAAGACAAATGAGAGTGTGACCCCATGGACATAGAGAATACCACCGCTTTGAGTCCCTTTTTCCTAAGGATCGTGGTTGGTAAACGGTTTGAAATACATGTAAGGGTATGTCTTCACCCAAGGAGGTCTCCTTCCAAAGGAAGTAAGAACCTACAAATTGGGTCTATGAATTAGGAATGAGCTGGGTAGGGGCCAGCCCGTACAGCTTCAGAATGGCACTGAAGAATGGGTGGATTGGAAGGCGAACCCCAACTTTTAATAGAAATTCACTAACGACGACACATCTTTGCCTAGGATAGCAGGCTCCCTCGTTAAAAGATGGGAAAAGAAGCACTATATTGTTTGGAATTCTATAATTATCCCTAAGGTTGGCTAAGTACGTCGGATATACGGAGGAAGTGATTTTGGCTGCCTCTGAGGCTGGGAGCAACGAGAGAGAGAATGGGTTTGGGGG
>CAIGRP010100279.1:0-26215 GCA_903798385.1 Fraxinus cuspidata | reverse complement strand
GGGGGGGGGGGGGGGATAAGGTTATAAGGTTAAAAATTTTGTCTTGGAAGAAAAATATGTATATATTTCTTCTATTGCAATGATCAGGATCAAAGACAAATTCATGGTATAGATTTTGTTCAAGAAGCCATTCGGTTCAAAACATTATTACAAAATCCCCTATAAACAATCAAGAGATTATTCCTGAAAAACAAATTCAACAACCTCAACAACAAATGACATTAAAGTTAAGTATTTGTTGCTGGTGGTGGTCCGTTTAAATGTATGTACATGTGTGGTAACGTATGTTTGTGCGAATTAGGGTGTGTTTGTGTAAGTGTTAAAAAGTTAAGTATTTGGGAAATAAAAAGTAATCTAAGTTTCGAATTACGTAGATATCTGAGTGCTAGATGTAATATACACAATGTTAAAAGCATTTTCCCAGATCCCCTACTTGGACAAAAAATGATTTCGACTTGTAGGATCAATGACATTACCCGAACATAGCCCATAGAAGGAAATAAAAGGGCGGTTGAGTTTAATTCTTGGGACCGCAGAAATTATGTTTGTTTGGGCATCAAAACTTATAGTTGGGTTAATCTAGCGTACGATTAATAAAATAATAGAATTTTCTTCGAAGGATTATTATTATTATTTTTTTTTAATTGAGTGAGACTAGAATTAATGTATAGCTGAAATAGAGTGTAGAAAAAAGAGTTTTAAAATAATTGTTACCAAACATGGACCGAGTTTGCCTCACCAACCCGACAAGGTGACAATTCTCATCACATTTGGTTCAGGCCTCGTAGATCTCTATTTGATCGAGTTTTCTTCTCGTCTATACGACGTCTCGTCGAGGATTTCTCACCTCCATCCCCGCTTATGCGGGGTTGGGTCTTGATGGGGCGGGGTGGGATGGGAAATTTTCAATCCACAAATATGAAGTTTTTATTATATTTTAAACATTAATTTAATTAAATATTATTTTTAGTATAAAATAAATGAATAGATTATGAATTATTAAAAAAAACTTGAAATGAATGATACGAAAGTACATTAGTTATGGACCATCATTCTAATAAGCCCCAGCAATTCAACAATAATAACATGGAAAGGATCCCACGTCGAAATCTTTAAGTAAATAGTATGAAGGAGAAGCCCGTAAAAGAGAGTGGTGGATCAATTTATTATTAAATAAATAATGAACTTCATATTTTATGAACTATCTTTTAATGTTTATTCAACTAATATATACTTATATTTTAAAATTATACTATGTCTACATATAAAATATAATTATAAAAATAATTTTATTAATTGGGACAGGGACAATTGTCCCCGTCCATGACCCGCATGAATTTTAACCACGTCCTCGTCTTGTTGTCATTCTTAAAAGATAAGTTAGTTTAATTGACATCGTTAAGGGTAAATGTGAAATTTAGATCTTTCATTGGCATACATAACACTATTTTCTAGATCTCTTGAATCGTAATTAACTATAAAATGCATGTATATTTCACATCTTAACCTCAAACTGCAATTTCCTTAATCTTGGACCAATTAATGTAAGATATAATACATATCGAGTTTAGAACGAATCATACTTTATGAGGTTCTAACATTACACAACTTAGGAGATGTATTCAAATAGACTTTTAATGACTTTTTAGGATTTAAAAAGTTTAGGGATATTCAATGTAGTCTTTTGAAGATTCTAAAAGAATTTGTATATTCAATTGAGACTTTTATAAATTTTTAAAAAATCTCTAAAATTCACAGTGTATTCAATTAAAACTTTTTAAAAGTTTCTTTAAGTTTTGGGGTATTCAAATTTAATAACTTTCGAGACTTTTATAAAAGTCTCCATGGTACTAAATCATAAGATTTTGGGAGACTTTAACACAAAAAAAAAAAATTAATAATAATAATAATATGTATTTTGTTTTCAATATTTCTCTTTCCTTTTCATTTTTATGAACATTAGAGTTATAATTAAAATTTATTTTTTTATTTATTGTATTAGTTTTATTTTTATTTTTCTCTCTCTTATTGTTTATTTCTATTTTCTATGAAAAAAATATATTGTATTCTTATAACTTTTTTTCTTTTATTTTTTTTGTAAAATGTCTATTTTTAATTAAATTATAAAATATTATATGGAATAATTTATAATTAAATTTAAATGTATAATTTTTTTTCTTTAAATGTATATTATCTAATAATATTGAATATTAATTTTATTTTTTATATGTATAATAATAATTATATTTATTTAATTAAAATCTAAAATTTTAATTTTAAAATATATTTTTTATTATATGGGGGAAAAAGGAAGGAGAAGGGGAATTGAAAAGATTCACCACTTCGTATGTGGTAATTTTACAATATTGCACTAGATCCATATAAATTCTATCTCAAATGAAAGTTTTTAAAAGTCTTTTGAATTCTACAAAAGTCTCTAAAAAATTTAAAGTGAAAGTTTATAAGTCTATAAAATACATTCACTAATTCCATACAAATCTCTAAAAAATCCACGAAATCCACAAAAATCATCACTTAAAAAAATCTATCAAAATATTCAAAAGTCACAATTGAATACACCCCCCCCCCCTTAATATCATTATATCTAGGGGTGGGCATAAATGTTTCCAAAGCTTTGCCTATACTATATATATATTTTTTGTCCAAAACCTTTTAATTGTGGCACAAATGGTACTAGACCTTTTTATTTCTTTTTGCATAAGTGATCCTTTTGTATTGAATCCGTCCATGTTGAAAGACGAAGCAGCACAAGCTAAGCAATGGAGAAATTATCTGGCATCTGACTCATCAATCCAAGCTACATCAACACCCATTGGTGATTGTATAATAGAAGAGCCTAGAAGATTGTATGATCAATGATCTGTTTTGCATTGCACATGGATTCTGTTATAGGAGAGAATATATTCTCTGAAATGATTATTTTTGTAACTGAATTTCTTTCTCCCAGATCTCACGTGAAGTATATATATAATGTAATCTGAATTGTATACAATAATGAGAAATAGATATATAGCCATTGTTGTTTTATAATTTTCTTCTATCTCAAAATTTACATGGTATCAGAGTCTTATGGCGAAATCAGATAATGAATCCTCAAATCTTCCACCAAACGCTAATCAAACTCAAAATAACAACTCAGCATTTCATGATCCAACGCATTTCAGTAGCTCCTATTACATTGGCAGCAACGATGGTACTCGAGCCATTCTGGTCACACATATACTGGATGCAAACAATTACCATTCTTAGGCCAGGTCAATGAAGAGAGCTTTTAGGATAAAGAATAAACTGGGACTTATAGATGGGAACCTTTGTAAGCCACATGACCCAAACGATCCACTGATGGAGTACTAGCTTAGGTGAATCACTTGGCTTCAAAATACCCTGGATGTGGACAGCACTACATATGCTGAGACTGCACATCAATTATGGCTGAAGTTGGAGCAGCGGTTTGCTCAATAGAATGCACCTAGAATTTTTTAGATCAAGCAAGCCATTACAACATTAGCCCAAAATCAGGATGCTGTGAGTGTATACTTTTCTAAGTTTAAAACTCTTCTTGATGAATTATTAAACTATGAGTCCATCCCTGATTATACGTGTGGAGGACTAAAAGTGATAGTACATCGCCACAAATCCTATTTTTCATGAGAGAACTAAACATATAGAGATTGATTGTCATCTCATTTGGGATAAGATACAAGCTGGAAGCATTGTTACTGAATATGTGCATACTAGTTCTCAAGTTGAAGACATTCTAACTAAGACTTTGAAATATTCAAGTTTCTATTTTCACACGGCCAAGATGGGATTAGCAGATATCTACTCTCCATCTTGCGAGGGGTTGTTGAAAGATGGAGCATCACAAGCTGAGCTATGGAGAAATGATCTGGCATCTGACTCATCAATCCAAGCTACAATAGTAGCCACTGGTTATTGTACAATAGAAGAGCCTCGAAGATTGCATGATCAATGATTTGTTTTGCATTGCACATGGATTCTATTATAGGAGAGAATATTCTCTCTGAAATGATTATTTTTGTTATTGGATTTCTTTCTCCCTGCTCTCATGTGAAGTGTGTATATATAATGTAATTTGAATTGTATACAATAATGAGAAGCAGATTTACAGCCATTGTTGTTTTATAATTTTCTTCTATCTCAAAATTTACAGTCCGAAAGAACTGTTAGTTTTGACCGTGAAGTGCTCTTTCTTTTAAAGATAAATTGTATATATAGCCTCAACTTTGATGAAAGTAACAGTCTTTTCCTTAACTAATTTTTTGTGAGGTTTTAGACTCTTATCTATGAGAAATGATAAAGTCAGTCTCCTTTTTTTTTTTTTTATCAACTTTGTTCTTTAAATAAAAAAATACCTAAACAAAATATACAAATGAAAAGGAAAAATTAAAACAAAATTATCTCCTTCAATCCACCCACCCAACCAATAAGAAATTACTGCCATTCTCAATCGTTGACATTGTCCAAAGAAATCAAGATTACAAAGTGAGAAGGGGTAGTCATAGTGATTAACCTTGACTAAGCGAAATATATACATATATATACATGTGTGTTGTAAAAGTAGAAATTATTCAGAAGGGTAATGGGATGAGAATGGGGTAGGTCGATCATTCTCGTACCCCATCCCAAAGGATATTTTTGTTACCTTGTTTCACCCCCATAACCAATTAAAGCGGGATGGATGGGATGGGACATGGAGCCTCGCGAGTATCGAATTGAATGAGTTTTTTTGCCTACCTAGAAATTATGCTTTGAAACTCAGAAGTTAATCACAAAGGACTTGAATTCTTCTTCTTCTTCTTCTTCTTCTTCTTCTAACGATATATATGAATAAAAAGTGAAAAAGAAGAAGAAAATACCCTAAATTGAAACTCGAAATCTCGAAATCTCCTGAGAGAAATACTATGCAAAAATCAAGAGGAGGTTGTGTAGAGAGGCTTTGCCTGGATAGGGCAAGTGTAAACAAGTCAAGTCTTTAAAACGGAGCCCCTATTTTCATCCATAATTCTTATATATCCATCCACTTTTAAACATAAAAAATAAAAAAAATCTGTATTTTATTTTCAACCTTTTGTTTCTAAAATCGAATAAAATATATGATTCTAAATACATCAATTAATTTTTATGCTCATTAAATACTATTAAAAAGTTTATAATATTTCATATTGTATGTTTAACTAAAGCTCTGATATCCATAAAACATCTTACTCAACTAAAGCCAAAATAAGCAATGAAAGAGACATTATTAGAGCAAATATAAATTAGATTCTAATAAATACTCATTCTAAAGTCAAGAATTCAGTTACAAAATGTTTTGTTCCAAACATGACCATCCAAGTTAACAAATTGTGACGATCCAACAAAAAAGAATCTATAGAAAACACTTCAGAGCAAATAATCTCGATTCCCACCTTCAAAATCTGGCACATTGAAAATTCCTGGATTATTGAGGTCACAAATTGGAAATTATCAGTACTGTTGAGCAGATTTTTTGAAGGTAACAATCATAAACTGAGGTGATAATAGAAATAGCAAATTGAGCTTGGTGATTATCCCGAAGTAGGTTTGAACTGTTATCAAGTCACAATTTGTGGCGTATAATATCATATTGTTGTTGGATCTTCTATTTTTTAATTGACAAAACAGTGTTGAAGCTCCGATCTTGAGTTGGTGTAATGAAAATTGGAAAATGTATTGGCCTATAAACTGTGATATTGAAAAGATTCATTGTTACATATGATATTAATTCAATGGCATGTGAATAGTTCTCTGTGATATGTGACCCTTTAGGATATGTAACATGTAGATATTGGTCTTTTGCCCATGCAATGACTTGTGAACTGTTACCTGTGACTTGTAACATATGAACTATAACTTGTGAATTTGAATATGTAACCTATCATCAGGGCACAAAGACATATAATATCTAATATGTGATATGTTGACACTAATCTATGACCTATACAATATGACATGTGAAGTGTGACATGTATCACTTGACCTGTAACGTAAATCAATGATCTCTGATCAATTCTATTTTATTTGTAACATTTGGACATTGATCTATGATGTATGTTCAATGACACGTGACCTCTGAACAAATTTTGAGTAACAATTACAGATTTAGTCGCAATCTCAGATTTTAAAAAAAAAATGATATGTGATCTATGACCTATTATTTATGGCATGTGTCCTATAAACTATTACTTGTGACCTGTAAACATAAATCAATAACCCGTAACTAGATCTCTTTGATCTGTGACCAGTGGACAGTGATATGTTACCTATGCATTATGGCATGTAACCTGTAACATGTGAAATGTGATTTGTGAACTTGAATCAGTAACATGTTATCAGTGCACAAAGACTAGTGACATCTAATATGTTACTAGATTACTTTAATCTTTGACCTATGAACTAGTACATATGACTTGTGACCTATAAACAAATGTACAAAGACCTATGACATGTGATATGTAGAAAGTGCACATTGAGCTTTGACAACTGAATTATGAGTTGTAACAAGCGATATGTGACGTGTGCAAGTGAATGTATGACCAATAGCATTTAACAACTTGAACAACTTATTTGTAGCAATGACAACTAATAAATATCATCGTAAAACCTAACCACCACCATATTTTGCAAAACATCAACAACCAATGAAAATCACCCCAGAACACCGGCTATGTAGCAAATAGGAAACCTTCCCAATACCCACCCAAATCTAAGGTGAACGTCACTTCAGGGACAATCTGAGAACCTCTTCTGTGTAGTGCTCAGATTGCCACTAAATACAATGCTCACAACGTCGTCGTGCGTGACGATTGAACTTTGTTGTGTGCGATTCTCAAATCGCCGATATGTGCAGTTGTGAGCGCCTATTCCGATGCTTGCTATGATGTTGTGCCAATTCTCACAACGGTGAGGGGGTCGTTGTTGTGTCCGCTGCGAGGGTGATGAAGAGAGAAGGATAGGCAAAGAGAGGATGGAAAGGGGGGAGAGAGAGAGAGAGAGAGGAAAATAATAATTATGGATTTGGAATGGAGTGGGGGTGGATATGTAGATTAATTTTATAATATTATTATTATTTAAAATTAAAAAATTTAATTATCACCTTATTTTTATACAAAAAAAAAAATTTAAATCTTATTTTTTGGGATTGAAAAAAAAAAAAGGCCTTGGTGTGATTGTCACTTAATTTTTTATGTGCATTTTTTTTAATATATTAGCCCGACTTGAGATTTTTTTTAGTTCGATTCTAGATCCGCCCATGTTCAAACATAATAATATACGAAGATAACTGTAAACGTAAGAATTATAGTAATATTAGTGGATCTTTCACTAAACACGTAGAGATTTTTGCATTGGTTTGATTAGCTTTTTACGGATTTGAGTTGTCCTTTAAATTAAAGTGAGACCTCTTTTATCTATAAAAATTATTACTTTATAATTTTTAAAAAGAATTATTAATTTATTAATAAATAAATAATGTATTAACTAATCAATAAATTACGTGAAGTCATTTCTAGACAATGCAATAAAAATATGATTGATGTTAATCGCATCTTGAATTATCCTAATGAAAATAATACGATGACGCAATAGTCTATTAATAAACGTTACCTTTTCGCAACGCTTTTTGAACGTTGTGAATAACATTTTCGCCATGCTTTTTTAATGTTGCCAATAACCTTTTCGCAACGGTTTTTAAACGTTGCCAATAACCTTCTAAGAACATTTTATGAATGTTGCCATAACCTTTTCGCAATGCTTTTTTGATTGTTGTCGTAGGTCATTTTATAGTTTTTTTAAAAATTTTGCATAATTAATTTAGTTTTAGAAAAATATTTATTTATTTGATTTCCAACAAACCTACAATAATTACAAAACAAAATGCTTAGAAATTAGTCATACGTAATCAGATTTTACATAGTTCTAATGAACAAAAATAGTGAATATAATTCAATACAATATGCTAACATCATAAGCCTACTAAAAATGCTATATAACAATCACAATTGTACAATAAAATATTACAAAATATTGGATCCATATCTGAGTTTTCTTCTGTGACCAACAATTTAGCTATCCTCAAAATAATCTAACTCCATGCATATCACAAAAATAATAAGGGTATAATTAGCGTGTAAATCTAAAGTATTTATGCTTCAAAAATACATAATTGATCATCTGTAGTTTATGTATCTATAATGAAGTTCAATAAATTGTATTTGACAATTGACATGATGAAACTTTCCTTCCACAGATCCATCCATTAAATTCTCATGCAATGATTAATCAATTTACCCACTTCCTTCCACATATCCATTCATTATGGAGGCACTACTTCCAAAACACACAAGGTTGAATAGCAATGACAGAGACCGTGTGGTGGAGGCAAGAGATGAATTGCATAGGATGTTGAATGAGGTTATTTTAGAGGAGTGACATCAACAATATGCAATAGACTTCTTCTCTTCTCTTCTTTTTCCTTTCCCTTTCCCTTTCCTCTTCTCCTATATAAAAGGGTCTATGCTTCAAAAAGTATTTATGCTAGCTAAAGAACAACAACAAATACTAGCTCTCAGCCACAACTTACTTCTACACTTCATATCTGTTGCTCATAAACATTAAAAATGAGAAAATGCACTTCCCCGTAATGGAAATGGATTCACACATAGTTGTAATAAATCTAGGAAACATACCTTCATCAAAGAAGTCTAATACTACTCTTTGACCAAGCAACAGTAATTCCCATGGCTTCACGAAGAGTTCAAAATTCATCTGTAGGTATGTATAATGTCAATTGACCCATATACACTTCCTCAACCCAAACCTTCCAACAGTCTCTTCTGAGTGGCAAGTGATGCACCTTTGTACTTGGGTCTGTTGTTGAAATTCTCCCTTTTGCTATAACTTCTTCCTCCTCAAACATGTACCAATGAAGTAGTTGACACCTAGCATTTTCCATATGTGCAATGCCTCACACCACTTCCTTTGTTGACTACAAATTCATAGTAAATAGAAAATATATTTTTTTTATTAGTATACTCCAATCTAAATTATATTGAATAAACTTTTAATAATGTAGGATACAAAAACCTGAGGAGTAAAAGCATTTGAATTCCCATCCTCCACATTCTGAAAAATGATACAAAGATTATAAAAGTTATTCTACATATAACTTGACTATATTAAGTTATATTATCGCAGTATAAATAATGGTAAAAAATTCTAACCTTTTGACTTAACTTGAGAAGTGCTTCAACCTTTTCTTCTAGTGCTCCCACCCTTTCCAACTGAAATGCAATTTCCAATATTAGATCCACAACCATCGGGTAATCTCAAGTTAACCATCTTTTTGCAAAACATTTTTCTTTCAAGAATTCACGTGCTAGTGCTACTTGTTGCTTTTCACCACCACTTAACTGCAGAATAAAAAAGTGGCACATAATTTCCTTTTGGAATTAGTGACAAAAATAATACATGAGTCAGTCATATAGGCTAACTATTTTAACTCTTTATTACTAATTAAACGGCTTCTCGTACCAATGACCACATAACCCATGCATGATATACAACGGTAGGAAGAGAACTGTGTAGATCGCACTAGGACATCATTTCAACGGTTTGTTAAACACTGTCGAACGAACAATAGAGTCCGTCCTCAGGTGATAGATATGGAAACAAAGGGCGAATGACCCAAGGAATATGGGCTATACTCGATACAACAGCGGGAGTGATCTTAACCGTCTTACCCCTAAGAAATACCCTAAAATTAGACCCGCTAACGTCTTGAATATTACCATAAAATTCGTGAACAAGAAGACTAGAAGGAGGCATTAAATCTACGAGTAAAGGATCCCAAACCCGAGAAGCGAAAATTGCAGCTAAGTTGGGAGAAATGTCGGATAAGACTACCTCTCGCTCCACCAACACTGGGCGTTACGAGAACTATGTCCCGAATATCTCCTGGGCAGTAGTAGATATGAATCGGGATCGACTGAAAGAAGCGGACGCACTCGATGTCGTTCGAGCTCGCTTAGGTGGCATCTGAGAAGCAGATTTGAGACTTACGTTTAAAAAATGCAATAGACAACACTACTGAATGGAATGCTATAATGCACGTAAAAGGACAACCTAAATGATGCTAACCTAGGAAAATCATACAAACACACCATATGCACACAAACCAATGTAAAACTAAACTACAGATAAAACTGTACAATGTATGAAAGGAGATGACATGATGCCGTGACACCAGGACACAGTGCCTTGACGTGAAGACGTGGAATCATGACATTGTGACGCGATGCCCTAACTGCGATGACGTGACGTGTACCGTGACGACACGCTGCATTGACGTGACGTCACCTTATGATGTCAACATCAACTGCAAACTAGAAAACTTCAACTGAACAGACTCACCACCCTAACGTGATCAAATGTGTGAGGGAGAATAGACCAAAAGGATACGGAGCCCATACAACATCGAAACAATGTATCTAACACGGCATGTGCGTGTACAATATACAACGAACTCAAACACCATTCTGACCAAAACACCACATTCAACACCATCACAAACCAACAACTACTCCCAATTCAATCCCCATTGAATCCTAAGCCTCAATCACCAAAAAAAAAAACAAAACAAAACAAAAATTCGAAAAATATATCACAAGCATGCTAAACCATGTAGAAATAAAGAGAAATCCACACAAATGATTCAATGTGTGATGAAACGAAATGGAAATCATTTAACAATGAAATGGAAGGAAGATATTAACACAAGAATATCAAGAACCCAAAAAAAATGAAAAATCAAAGAACTAGGGTTTTTGAACCTTACCTTAAGATTTTGGGAAAATTGGATGAACTGAGTAGTAATTCAACCCAAAAATTAATGCTTGATGATCACTTGATGGTTAATTGCACAATTTTGAAATAGGTGTGGCAAAATTTGAAGTAAAGATGAGAAGGAAATGAAAAAAATTTAAAAAATGGGAGGAAAAAACGTTAAATTCAAACATACGGACTGTCGCTCGAGCGAGGGGCGAGCGATAAGCTAGCGAGATAGCTTCTGCTTTTATTGCTCAAGCGATGCTTAACGAAAAGCAGGCAAAAAACGTTTGAAACAAATAGCACTAAATTTTTGAAAATTTCGAAAAATAGCCCCCCCTTTTTTTAAATTCACGTTACCAACATATTGATGAACTCAAAAATGCATGTATTTACAAGTATTGTACTCTTAATAAAAAGATTCCCACGTCCTCATATCAAGTTCAATTGTAGTAAAGTGTGTAATTGACTCACGTGTGTTAAGTGTTACTATTTTCTCGTGATAATGACTCTAAACCTTAAATTTGTGAGAAGTGATATGTGAACATCAGTATTAAATAAGTATTTTTCCTTACTAATGAAAGTCAAACCCATAAAATTATTTGGACCTTAAAATGAGCTCAATTAGACGTATATTTTTCTTTTCTTCTCCCTGAATTTGAGCATATATTTTTTATGTCATTTTTTTATCAAATATAACATCTTATGTACAGACTTTTGTCCATCAAGCGACTAAAATGACCATCGTAACGAGTGTTGGGCCGATGACTCCAAGTCAGTTGATCATAGGGCATCAGGTTATGAGAAATCCCTCTGGCTTAATAACTCGAGTTAAATAGGTTTCGAAAAAGAGTATAAAATGAACCAATTTTTTTTATGATACAGAGATTATATATGAGCTTAGGTCATCTAAATGAAGGTCAATTCACATTCAAGGTCACATTATCAATAGATGACAATCATCACAAATCTCACACATGCGATCTAGACTTACTCACAAGACCACTGTATGTGCTACATAGATGGTACATGAAGAAATATATACTCAATACTCCACATTAAACCTAACAAAGTAATGGAAATTACATATAGATCAAAACAAATGTATAATTGATTCCAAATACAGTATTTATGAGCATTAAGAAATGTCCAGTCACCCATAGACATTTTTTTAAAATAAAAAACACAAAGCAAAATCAAAACAAAACACAAATAAGTGAAATGCATGCAAGAATGAATGGACTCGATGAACTGCACATGCATGCACCTAAGTATCTAATCAAAGGGGTGCATAAATACTCTTACCTTTACAAGTATGACCAATCTCACGACATTTCAGGTCACTCTTCTTAACCTAAATCTTCTTAGTAGTAGAAGTAATTTTGGTTAACCCAGTTATCATCTTAGTCAAGTGGCTAACCTGATTGGAGAGGAAGTTAACCTTGCTCGAGAAATCCTGACATTTACTTCTAGTCACGAGTTTACGACACCTAGGTATTGTGTGTCCCAGTGTGCCACAATAGTGACAGGTGGGAATAAACTTAGGTTCAAACCTACTCGGAGGTTGTTGCTGATTTATAGAACGATTGATCATACGTTATCTAGTAGACCTCGATCCTAAGACATTCTTACCTTTAGGTTCAGGATTGGCAGTATTCCTAATCTTGTTGGTGGCTGGAATGAATGTGGTCTTGGGAGTACTAATAGTAGTATTACCATTTTGAACATATCCTAGACCATGCATATTTCCACCAGGCTTGTTCATCCCTAACAGATTGTCAAGTTTCTGAGTACCACTCATGAAAGAATGAAGTTGAGTACTAAATTTTTCAAGATTACTTGTTAAGGATTTAACTTTGGCTTCTAAGTTCTCATTAATAAGGTTCAACTTACTTAATTTTTTGGTAAAGTTATGAAGGTCACATATGAGTCTCTCTCTCTCAACTTCATTAATGTTTTTATGTATAACTTTATTGACCTGTTTGATTTTAAGACTCTCCTGAAATAACTCTCGATAAGATTCATGAATATCGGTTTCATCCTCAGAATCTTTCTCAGATTTTTCACTACATTCTTCACTCTCAACCTTTTCACTTTCCTTATCAAATTCAATCTTAGCTATAGACGTGAAGTCCATAAAATTTTGTTTCTTCACCACAAGAGATTTCACTCTGTAAACTTGAATCTGATTCATCATAACACAAGGTACTGCTAATGCCTTACGCCTTCCTTTATTCGAATTCTTCATCAAGTTAAGACATTCGTTCCTATAGTGACCAAAACCCTGACACTCATGGCATCTAATTGATTGGGTTTTCTTATTAGAAGTCCTAGAATTATTCTTCTCACGCTTATCGTTCGAGAATTTACTAGGAACATCATTTTTCTATTCTTGAGGTTTTCTCCTATTTCTCATCGCTTTCTGGAATTGTTTAACGAAATAAGCTATTTCATCTTCCCTAAAGGTCTCAACATCTGTCAACTCACTTCCTTCTTCCCTAATAGTGTTCATGGCTATGGATTTAACCTTTTTCAATTAAGATATGTTGAGTTCATAGGTTTTTTAGAGATCCTACGAGTTCAGAACTATCTTAACTGCATCTAAATCCTTATTTTGTTCAATCGCGGCGATCTTAAGTCTAAACCTTTCAGGTAGGGATCTAAGGACTTTTTTAACAATTTTAGACTCAGGGATCTTCTCACCTAGGTTGAAACTTGAATTCACTATATCATTAAACTTCACATAGAATTCATCAAATGATTCAACGTCCTTCATTCTAATTTCTTCAAACTTAGAGGTCAACATCTATAGTTTAAAGTTCTTAACGGTTTTAGTTCCCTCGTGTGTGGTCTCTAAGATATCCCAAACTTCTTTAGTAGATTCACACATTGATTCTCTCCTAAACTCTTCAATAGACACAACCATGAACTGGGCATGAAGACCCTTACTGTTCCAGTTACACTCGGCTAATTCATCTTTAGACAAGAGTGAAATATCAGTGGGTGTAGCTACACCAGCAACAGTGGTTAAAGGTGCACTCCACCCAGTTTGAATGTGTATCCAAATACGCTCATCCAATACTTTAAGGAAAGCTCTCGTTCGAACTTTCCAATAAGTATAGTTGCCTCCGTCGAAAAATGGAGGCACGAACAAGGACTGACTCATCTATAATTATTTAAGGGTCAAGAATCTAAATAAGGTTATGATACCAATTGAAATAACGAGGTTCAACCCAAATTACACCTAGAGGGGAGGTGAATAGGCGATTATACGAAATTAAAATTGTATAATTAATTAGCAACAAGTCGCTATTAATTATATCTAGATAGTTAATCAAACAATTCAATTTTTCCTATGTTGAAATATCATAGTTTGAAAGCAATAAACAAACGCAAGGAATGATCACAGAGAAACCCCAATTGGGTAAAAACTCCGGGCACTTTTCCAGTCAGAAATCCACTATAAACGAATTATGAACTTACAGTCCACCAAACACAATTATCACTAGTACTTTCTGATCTCCAGAGTGCAATTTCCACAACTCTCCTAGATTGCGTTCTTATGTACCAAGTCCTAGCTGTAGTTTTCAAAGCTCTCTTGAATTGCGCGCCCATGCAGCAACTCCCGACTTTATGAATTCGTCTATCTCTTGTGGATCAACGAAGAACTCCGCGTTTTCCAACAACTAAAACTCTAGTCACCTTTCCTTGAATTTTAGCACTCTGACAGATATATAGGGAGTAGGAATTTGGTATTTGGATTAAGTGGTTTTGATGTTTTCAATGTCAAGAACAAATCAATCAATGAAGGTTGAAAGCTATGGATTGAGAGAATATGAAGCAACATTGGTTTTATCAATGTTAAACCTTCGAATTTACGTTCTGTGACATTTTAGTATTTATATGATAGGGTTAGGTTGAATGGGCCAGATAATAAGTCTTAAAAACGCGAATTAATATTTTCTGAAAAATACTGTCACTCAAGCGATAGCTGGACGAAAGAAGTCCTAGTGACAGGCTAGGGACAATATTACTATTTCTACAGCTAGAGCCAAGTCATGACGACAGTCTAGCAGAATTACGGCGCCATTTTCCTTCTTTTCAATTCTCGAACCCTAGATCTAATACAACTCAATTTTTACTATTTACAACGTATTCCTTGACTTTTACAATAAATTTAGTCCCTTTTATTCACAAACTTGCCAATTACAAAAAAAAAAAAAAAAACCTAACAGCTCCTACTCAACTTAGCCCCGAACGAGTAAGCCCATATGATTGGGTCTTTATGCAATATGTGGATTTGCCGGAATAATAGCCCAAAAATGACTAATTAAGAGGGGGTGAATTGGTTTCTTTTTAAAAAAAAACTTTTTCAAAAATTAATCTTAAATCAAGCAAGTTAAAAACTTGTTGATCAATTATGTAGTAATTATAAGAAAATATAAATAAGTAGACCAATCAAATAATAAATGTAAAAGAAATAACAAGAAGTAAAAGGAAATAGAGGATGCAAACAATATAATTATGGAGGTTCGATTCAAAACAATGAACTACGTCTTCTATTACCAAGTTCTCCATTATGAACAAGACATTTTCACTATATTGATTGACTTAAGATGTAATCTAAACCCTTACATCACTTTCGGTGATTTATAAACAAGAAACAATGATTCTTATACAATATTGATATTTCAAGAGACCCCAGTATGACTCACACGGTGACTTACAACAAGGAGCACTGGTCCTTATACTATTGAGCTTTCAAATCACCTCAATATAACCAACAAGTTTAGAGCAATGATTTTACAATGAAATTTTTCTCTTAATGAATTATACGAATGAATCAAGTACTAAGAGAGATTAAAAATTCAATGAATAGTAATAAATAATAGCTCAAGTGTTAGATGAAAAATTTCGATGAATATGATGATTAAAAAATTTGATTCAATCAATCAAAGTTTTTGAATATGAAGAAAAAAAAGAATTAAATGTAAAGTAAGTATAAGAATTCTCTCAAAAATATTTTTCTCTTGAATACACATAAAAAGCATTTTTGATGAATGCAAAAGAGAAGCTATTTATAGAGAAAAATCGAGAAAGTTTTTGGAAGTTCGGATGTTCGCCTAAGTTTGGATGATCAAACAGCAATTGAACATTAAACATAAGGTCAAATATTTGACCGTTGAGATTCCGAACGTCTAGCTAATCTGGCTCCCAAAGAGAAGTTATTTATAGAGAAAGATCCGCGAAACTTTTGGGAGTTTAGACGATGGTTCAGACTTTTGCTGGCTCCAGTCGGATGTCTGATCGGTTGCGGCCGATTGCGCCTGGTTCGATTGATTTTTCCGTTGGACCATGTTTGATCCGTTATGAATGTTTTGACAAATATAGACTTTGTAAGGTGTTTTTAACTATTTTTAAGGTGAATGATGTTTTAAAAAGGATTAATAGCATAAAACACCTCTAAAAACGTTTCCATTTGCAATATACCCCATACTGATTGAAAATCGCAGAATATCTCTCTATTTGGAACTTTTTGTGCAAAAATCCCCCAGCGTTAAATTGGCCATTAAAAGCAGTAAAAATGTCAAAATTAAAACATAATAATTTGAATTTTAGTATCCAAAATTTTTATTCTTTTACAAATTATACCCAATTATTTTTTATATACCACCTACAATCCCAGTCCTTTAAAATTTCACCACTTCATCTTCTTCCCTGAAACTTTATTATTTTATTTAATCTATTCCAAAACCCTCTCCCTAAATTCCTTATATCTTCTTCTCATTCCCAAATTTAAAACCCTCATACTCTAATAATTGCCATTTTATCTCATTTTGATCACGTCGAGCATGATGATTGTTTCACAATTTTAGTATGTATTGGAGATGAGTTTTTAGTGTTATGTGCTATGAAAGATTTTATTTTTGTTTTGGAATTCTTATATACCATTTGATTGTTGTCATGACTATTGGGATTAGAATATGGCTGTGGCTTGTATTCTATTTTGTTTTATGAAGTGCAGGATTTGAATTTATTCTCTCTTTTCAAATGCATTCTAGTTGTATGTCTGAACCTTTAATGGAAAATGTTAAAATTTCTTTCTACTTCTTTCGTTCACCTGACAAGTTCTTTTCCATAACTTTTGTATTCTGAACAAAAAAATTATTTGGAAGATACAAAAAAAATTTGTAGTAGGAAGAGTGTTGGTCTACATTTATGCATACTTAGTTGATGGATTGAGTGAATTTACAATTTGCTGTTCTTCAAATCCTCATAAGAATATAGCAAAAAGTTTCAAAGGATGGATTGAGTGAATTTACAATTTGCAGTTCTTCAAATCCTCATAAGAATATAGCAAAAAGTTTCAAAGGATTGGGGTGAGAAGAAGAAATGAGGAATTAGGGGTGAGAGATTTATGAGGGTTTTGGAAGTGATTAAACAAAATAATAAAGTTTTAGGAAAGAAGATGAAGTGAGGTGGGGTGGGGTGGAAAATAAAGTTTTAAAGGTTTGAGATTTTAGGTGGTACGTAAAAATAAAAAAAAAATTGGATATAATTTGTAAAAGAATAACAATTTTAGATATAAAAATTGCAATTATTATTACGTTTTAATTTTGACATTTTTACTGTTTTTAACGATAAATTTGACAGTATGGGGTTTTTCGCACAAAAGGTTTCAAATAGGGGGTTTTATGTGATTTCCAATAGGTAGTGTGGCATATCGCAAATAGAAACGTTTCTAGGAGGGGTTTCTGCTATTAGTCCTTTTAAAAATATGATATAAGTTTAAATATTTTTTTGAAAACAAATTTTACTTTTGATCAAAATATTTTATGCAAGTGATAATGAAAATAGTTTTTAATCAACAATATGGTTTTGAGCTTTTATTATTCATTGTTAAAGATCAAAGTTTTACTACATTTACATTTGGTCTAGAAAGCCTAGTCTTTGGCGTATGGTTCTTAGACTCTCGTCATGTTCTTTTTTTGAAGTATAATTCTTAAACTCTTGTTTTGAAATTTCTTGTCTTGAATACTTGGAATACTTGACTTCAATATTGACCTTTATTGTGAGTTTGATTTGATAGTCTTGATTTTGATTTTTTGACGACGATTGATCAATTTATCATTTGATGGTTTGAAGATATAATCACTTAAGTTCAATTTTTAGTAAACAATATTAACGTGTTTGTTATAATCAAAACTTTTAGGTTATAATCAACTATAGGTCAATAATTTTCTCCTTTTCTCACTATGATGAATAAGATGATTTGCAATGTAATATCAAAACTTGAGAAAGGAAAATCTCAAATTTAGCATGTATTTCGTACATTCTCTCTATATTTTACAAATCGATAGTCATTCATTCAAAGCGTATAGATGATTCAAAGAATGTCATTTGATCATTGCAAACATATCATTTATCATCTCACTCATTATCATTTAAAGCATATCATTATACTTATTTTTCCTTTTGACATAAGCAATAAGATAGGGCATATAAGAGTAAGAGTGTGGCATATTTGATTAAAAGTTTAAATCAACCATAGTAATATTTCTCCTCAATTAGGCACAAAATGCCGAATATATACAAGTTTAAATAAGAGAATAATCATCATCATTTATAGCTAAATACTAATCAAAACATGAGTGATGAAATATCGGAAGTATAATCAATTGGGTTAAGTTTATATAAATTTCAACCAATGATGCACATCGAATCAATCATGTCAAAGCATAATTTATCCACATGCTTCAAATTCTTCAATAATTCCCAAGCCTATTTGAAATATGAAAATCTATCAAATGCTAGATGTTTAGTGAGAATGTTGGCCAATTAATTTTTTTTTTGTATTAATAAATTTTAATGCAATATCTCCTTTTGTACACGATCTCCTAGAAATTAGTATTTAATCTTAATATGCTTAGTTCGACAACAAAGAGATGGGATTTTTTTTTTTGGATAAGTTTATGACACCCAAGTTATCACACAAGATAGATATATGATTGAACGATAAGTGATAATCACTAAATGTTTGTTTCATCTATAAAACTTGTGCATTGTTTAGTGGCCTAGATATATTCGAATTCGGCAGTAGGCAATGTAACAAAATTTTGTTTCTTACTAAACCATAATACAAATACAAAGCCTGAGAAGTGACAAGTACAAATAGTGCTCTTGCGATCAATTGGGAAACGGCCAATTGGAATCGGAATAGCTAAGTAAATCAATATGGGTACCTCTAGGATACCAAAGACCTAATGTTCTAGCTAAAATATCTAAAAAAAAAAAATTATACGGCACTAAGGTGTAATTCTTTAGAACTAAATTGAAATCTACCTTATAATTACCTACTAAACATAATATCGGGTCTATTAACGGTTAAGAAAAGAAGATATCTGACCATACTTTGACATTTTGTTACGTCTATGAAGGTACCTTGATTGATGAACTTATTGAAGTATACATGGCTTCAATCCTCCATTTCAAACTTTTTGAGCATGTCCATGATGTAATTAGTTTGACTAATAAAGATTCTATCATTAGTTTGTTTGATTTGAAGCCAAAGAAAGAACATCGGTTCTCCCATCATGCTCACTTCAAATTCTTTGATCATATGCTCAAAAATTCTTCACAAAGAGAAATGTTAGTGGTACCAAAAATAATATCATCGACATAAATTTGTACAATAGTCATATCATCATTTTTCTTTTAATAAAAAGTATAGTATCCGATTTTCCCATCAAAAAATCATTTAAAAGAAGAAATTTGCTCAATCTATTATATCAAATGTTTCTTCAAAGTTTATGCATTATTCTTAACTGTAATCTTAGGTCATTAATCTACTCTTGTTATGCACAATTATTTCATATCATCTCATTTATTAAAAAAAAAAAAAAACCATTTTGTACCAATAACGGTTTGATGACTTGGTCTAGCAACTAAATCTCAAACATGATTTCTTTCAATTTGATTTTTTTTTTTATAGCTAGAATTCAAAATTAATCAAATTCGGCTTCTTTTGAATTTATTTGGTTCAACTTGTGGAATAAAAACACAAATATTAAAATGATTTCTAGTAGAAGCTATAGTACTTGCACCTTTAGATGGATCACCATGATAAGCTCTTTTGGATGAGAATGGCCAAACCTTCACTCCTTAGGTAGAGATGGAGCACTTTGTACTTCGGGAGATTTTATTTCATCTTGTACATATTTGCTTTCTCCTCATGTTGAACTTCAATATTTTTAGAATCTTTCTTGTTTTGATTTTAGATATTCATTTGCTCAAAATGAATCTCCAAACCAATGTTTCCAATTCCAACGATCTTTCCTTTGACATTATCTCAAAAGGTAATATAACCTCCATCCATCTTTTTGAATCTTGACAATAAAGCTTGATCTCCGATCATGTGCTTTAAGCATCAACTATCCAAGGACTATCTGCTCTTTTGTTTTCTTTGGGGTACTTAAAAAATAATTCAATTTTTTGTTCTTTAGTACTTATACAACATTGGATCTTTAGCAGTTAGTGCTAGAGAACTTATGAACCTACTTGTAGTTACCTTCAAAATATAATCTTTCTTTGATAGAACAATAAAAAGCTACGTGATCATTTTCATTACAAAAACTATATGTGACACTGAAGAGAGAGGAAGTAGAGGCTTTAACAAAAAAAATTAAAAGACTCTTGTTTCAAAAATGGTTTGTATATAATTCCTTCTTTATCAAAAATGTAATTTCATTCACCGAGCATTAGATCAGATTTTTCTAACCTTGAGTAAAATTGTGAATAATTTTAGTCAAATAAAAAATCTTTTCTTTAAAAGAGGAGTTCTCCTTAATTAAAGAGTTGTAATCAACTTTTTATTTTTCAAAATCCTTTTGAGTTTCCAACAATTTCTTTACCTCATTTTCCAATAAAAAAAATTTGTTTTTTGAGAATATATGAGGTAAATAATTCATCATACAAAAGAATTTTCTGTTATGTTCACCTAATTTTCAATAGCCATGAAGTACATGTTGACAACGTTCTCATGATTCTCATCTTCTTCATAGTCTTCATCATCACTTTCATATCATGTTGCATGGAGTGCTTTCTTTTTTATGACTCTCTTTTTGTTAGGACATTCGGTTCTCTTTTGATGAGGCTTGTCACAATCGTAGTAAACAATCATTTTACTCTTTTCTTTACCATTTTCCTCTCTTTTGGGATTGTTGATTGTTGTGAAAATCCCTCCATTTTAACAAGAAGAACTAGGTCGTCAAGTTTTCATCTCTCTAAGTGACGTAAAAAAATTTATTATGAAATTTATTAGATTATTTGAAAAAAATTAATCGATCAAGAGGAAAAAAGTAACACTAATAAAAAAAATTCATAAAAATTATCGATATTTTTTTTTATAAATTTTTCGGATGTAAAAATATTCCACATGAAAAGGTAGTATAAAAACTCAAAACTCATATAAAGTAATAAGAGTTTTATTAGGGACTTTTACATTAAAAAAATGGCGTTATGCCACATAAAAATTTCTAATAAAATGATATAAATTATATTGAGAAATTTTTAGTGCAAGTAATAAATATTATTGATATAATTGATTTTTTTAAAGACGAGTTATACATCTTTTTTTAACACATATGTTTGACGTACGTTTAACTATTTTTGATATTCATTTAGATAATTCGATATGTTTATAATGTAAATCTCGAAACGAGTTTCGAGAGGACATAGAAGATTTATGATGAATTCGACTAGCGTACGACCATCGAAAAAATTTTAAAATTAGCATGTTATTGAAATTCTCGAAATACTCGTTTGGAACAACCTACTTTGATGCGTCATAACATTTCCTACGATTGGTTGTTTCGCGTAGCATTAACAATGTGAAAAATTAGATCGCGAGTACTTTGAAATAATATTAAGAATGTAATATTTCGACTTCGTTTGATATCTCATATTGAAAACTAAGACAAAGGCATGAGAAATTTAATGAATTTATTAATATTTTTCTCCAAGCGAACAATCCATTTCCTTTTTCTTTCACTGCCACGTCACCCTCTTTTTGAATTTCTATGCAAATTCTCTGTGAAGACATTTCTGTATGTATGGCTTAATTGTAAAATTTTATACTTTACTCAATGAAATATACTAATATCATATTTTGCCTTGGTTAAATTACTGTAGTTGTCAAACATAATCTTTGAAGTTACTTCTTGTACTGGAAAAAGTTTATTCTTAAGAAAAGTAATTCTTAAGTACAATAAAAAATATATAGTTTTTTTTTTCTGATTTTACATGCTTCTTTTTCTTATTCATTTCTTTTCAATTACCTTAGTCATGGAGTTTTTCCAAACTTTATCTAGTATGGAGAAATTCCTTATTTCATCGAAAGGTGTAAATGATTTAAGTAGCATTTTAAAACTTGATCTCTCTATCATTTATTTGGCAACCTGGGGAATTTTTTTAACAAAACCGTTCAACTTCAACGTTAGAGAAATAAAAAATTAATAATGTTATTTATCGTACTACGTAGTATCCAAATTTCTATATTCACGCTCATATATTTTAAAATCTTTTCCTTTGTGGACACCTTTACAACAGTAGGCTAAAATGTGGGCATGTCGTTCTCATGAGGAAAGTTGGGGTGGCTTACTTTCATACTTATTAGCATGAGAGAGAAATAGTTTCCTGCTTATTATGAATTTTAAAATCTTGTTCTTTGGGTCCACATTTATTTACAGTATACTCGACGCTGGCCATACCATGCTCCTGTGCATGTTTCGAGTGGCTTATTTTCATGCTTATTATATAATCTTATTTTTGGGATCCACCTCTTTTGACAGAAAGCTAGACAAGCTATACGTCGGCGATGTCATGCTCCTTAACACGTTTGAGGTGGACTTTTTTATGTGTTTCGTATTAGAATAATTCTATTATGTGGGTTTTCATTTGATTGCGAATTTTACGGATTAGATGTATGGTTTGCAATGATACTGTAATTATGCCCAATATTTTAGTAATCACGTGAGCCATTATACACCTTATGAGCTATATTATTATAATGTGGTAATTTTAACTATGTGAGCCGGAATTATGTAAACCCTAATTAGGGTTAGAGTCGTTAATGGACTGACTTTATGATTTCCTAGATAATGGCTAGGTCCCCTCTCTTCTTCTTAGCATGATTATTGAATAATTACAACATTTCGTGCTTACTATACAATTTAAAATCTTGTTCTTTCGGTCCACCTTTTCTGATAGCAAGCTAGATGTGTGCCCATGCCTTGACATGCCGTTGAGCATGTTAGAGTGACATACTCTCTCATCCTAATAAACCTGAAATAAGCCACCTCAAATGACATTAGAGTCGAATTAGGTTCTAAAGTTCGATCTATCTTTACACATGCAACACCTGGTAAGTAAATTAAGAGGAATAAAAGTGAGAATATAAGGGCATCTTTTGAATCTCGTATTTATATGATTAGAATTGCTTCCTGCACTAAGTAGTTTGGATAAAAAATTTCACTATTAACGTGACAAGAGAATCATAACTAAGGTTTTTTATTTGTTACGTCAGCGGTGAAATGTTTTTATGTCAAACTATTGACATGATTTACTAAATGTAAAGATTAATAATAAATGAAAAGAAAGGATTGAAATAAATATTTAATTACTAATTGCTGGAGTGATTCTCCCTAGTAAAATCTTTTGTTGGATGGAGACCCATATGCAAGCTAATGTTAGTTGTTCTAATTAAATTATTAATATACTTTCAGAAAAAATAAATTGCTGATCTCCTAGTTGGGCTCTATTTTAATTTTAATACATTTTTTTCTTTTTTTCAACTACATATTTTTTCAATAAAATAATATTGCACATAAATCCAAAATTTTTCCTTCTTTTTTAACTACGTATTTTTCAAAAAATTAGTATTTCAAAACATATTTTTTCCAAAACCTCATTAAAATGAAGTCCAAACAATGATTGAATATCTTTATAACTACTTTTTTATTATATCAAATGCTTCAATATTTGTTTAGTGAAGTAGATTGTCAAAAAATGTACGGCGATCCCATTCGGTAGTTAAGGCTAGGGCCTCCTCGTGAGCCATTATTATAGTGTAAACATATAAATTGCCTTATTTGAAGCGTACACTTTCTTATGTCCAAGTCGATACACTTTTGGTTACACGATCGGTGTGTAATCACCTTTGATGAAACAACCATTCAAATCCTCTCTTTACCTATAACGAATAGCCTAGGAGCTATATTGAAAAATCACATGGCGATAATTATTCAAGAAATTTTATTCTAAAATGGATTGATATTTGATATAAGAATGACTTTGAGCCTTAAAGTTTCTGCATAAGGAGTTGCAGTTTGTTTTGCAGCTATTTCACTTGAGTCGGGACGCATTTTCTCGATCCGCTCTATCTCTGTGGAGACTTACATAAATAAGTATATTTTACTTATTTTTCAAATACTGATTATTTGATTCAAATCAAAATTAGTTATTTGTTTTTAAATTGACCGATCGATATTTTTAACTACGGGTAGATCTTATGGCCTTTAAATCTTTGCTTTTAATTAAAGTATAATTTTAAGAAAAACTTTTCATATAATATTTATTTAAGAAAGTAGGTATCAACGCATATTGTTACTATTAATAATTAAAAAAATTCAAGAAATTTATTCAATGAAATGAATCAACCAAATTCATATTATTAATATAGTAAAATTTTAATTTCACATTAAAATTATAAAATTTAAAACAAATAAAAAGATTAGAGGTTGTGTAGAATATTCACTAGAAAAATTCCATATAAAGTCTAGTAGAGAGTCGCTTATAATTGAACATATTTCTCAACTTGACAATTATACTTATTTTTAATAAGTTACTCAATCTTAGTATTAGAACATATTTGAAATGATGGTCATTTTAATCATTGACGATTCTCACTTTCAATTTGACGAGTGATTCTCAATGGATCGTGTTAAGATTCAAAATTATCATATTTCATTTTAATACTATTTTTCTACATTTTCCAAGACTAACAATTAAGAAAGGGAAAATAAATTGGGTTGGAATATGCATCCAACATATTATTGATTCATTGGTTCATTGTTGAAAACATTACTAGCCTTTGAAAAGGAAAGGGAAAAATATAGGATCAACGTTACCCTTATTAGGATATTTTCCCAAACGACTTTTCTAATTGTTAAATTATATAAGCTCTTTTGATTTATATTTAGTTTAAACGCCTATTTATAGGTTAAATATCCAATTTATGTTGAGAATTGATTTTGGATAAAGTGATTTTTAGGAGAATTTATGATTAAAATGTAGGAAAAATTTAAATTATGTGAAAAATTATTTTATTATATGAGAATTTATTAAAACGTAGGAGAATTTATGATTAAAAGAGAATATGTGATTGGAAATTAGCATGAATAAAAATGAATTTTAAGAATATGGCTCAAATAGGGACTAATTTTCACAAAACACTTGCTATTATTTTTCATAAATACATTGAACTCAATCAGCCCCATTCATAGGGCTAACGCGGTCGAGTTTTTAGTTTTTACAAGATTGGTCAGTGAAAATAATTAATAAGTAATTTGTTCGAACGTTCACTCTATTCATTCATTTATTACACTTAATTAAATTCTCATTGAACTCAATTATCTCAACTCAATGACATATACGATTGAGGTTCAGTTTTTGCAAAATTGGTAAGTGAAAATTGCTAAATACACTCTGATTTTTTTTGTGCGAAATACAACAATTTCTCTTATTTTCTTAATAAAATATTGTGAAATGACAAATATATATTTGTGTTTAAATAAAACAAACAGACAAAGAATAAAGAATTAATTAAAATCATGTTCCAATTTATTTTTTTAAAAGTGTAAACGTTCCAAATAATTAAAAAAATTCCTAAGCTGTTATTGAGAAATGGAAGAAATAGTTGAATTCACATGGAATTATGCCAAAATGAAATGATATGAGAGTATTCCACAACATGGGTAAAGATTAGGAGGTTTTGTGCCATTTATCCAATAATTTATATAATTAGAAGTGATTACATAAAATCAAGGACATGGACAGTAGAAAATAAATTACATAATTAGAAATAATTGTATATAATAAGGACTTGGATTTAGCAATTTAGCCATGAATCCGACAGCATGAATGCTAGACTATTTTAATTATGGGCGGAGTGACAACAATTCAACAGCAAATAACGGTATTCTTCCCCAACGATGTATTATACCAACAAAAAGGGGCCTGACTCTTGTATTTGCTGTGAATCACTGTAACT
>CAIGRP010100231.1:0-13519 GCA_903798385.1 Fraxinus cuspidata | reverse complement strand
GTAGATTGTATTGCGTATGTCTTTAGAATTTTTGGTTGTATTGAATTACGTTTTCATATATATATAATTTTTACGTTTTAGTGCGTTTACATATATATTGAATAATTTTTAATATTATTTAATTAAATATTAATAAACGATCCCGCTTTTACGATGTGGATCGGTCAACGTCCGCCCGAGCTGAACTTCAACGCTGGGTCCGCCATTGTTCATACCCAACTAAAGAGGGATGGGGCAAGTCCCCGCCTTATTTATCGTTCGATTTATTTTTCATTTTTTATGTCTTTAATTAGTAAACGTTATTAATTTTTTTTATTTAATAAGAATAACTATGTTCTCTTTGAAAAAACAATAAATATTTTATTTTTGTTTGATAAAAAAATTAAATTTGAAATTAACTTCAAAAGGGGTGAGTAACGATGGGAGACTATATTTTCCGCACTCGTCCCTTACCCATTTCAGGATAATGACTCAGCCCTGTTCCTTTTACACGATTAGGTTGGTAATCTCTGCTCAAATGGGAGCGTGACCTCGCGTGCATCAGATTGAATAGATTTTTTTATCATCCTTATTACATGACCTCATTTTTAAGTATAATTGAGTGATCAACCTGAACGATATAGCCCCGTGACTATTGCTCCATATATAAGATGACCAATTAGACCATTCATCTTCAAAGTGGTCATGCATGTCTGATTTGTCTTCTATAGTTTTGGGGTCGATTTAACTTGATTCTGGTTAATTACAACTGGCTTTGTTGATCTCGATTTTATAGGGTAACATGAACAACAAATCTCGATTCCTCTCACGTTCATGTAGCCTTCTTCTTGAACACTTGGACAAATCGTTAGAGCATGTAACCTTCTTTGGAGGTGGGAGAGGCGGCTGCGAGCACTTCAACGGTCAAATCAGACTATTTGTGAATAAGTATTTGGGTGTGAGACGTGCTAAATACGTGAGCTACAATAAGGGTTTCAGATCAGAAGTGTATATGTAGAGAAAATGGTGAGAAAGCAAAGTTATAGTTGAGAGTATAAAATTGCATTTATTCAAATGACACTAAATGTGAGTTATTATTGTAGAAGAGATGGAATGATAACCGGTGGATGAAGAAAGACATAGCCTCATCTTAATGGCCGATGTACTTTGTTATAAGCGTCATTCTATAAATCCTAGGCTCAAACGCATTTAATACTACTAATCATAAGCTACCTTATGGCCTGGGCCAGACATGTAAGTAGTAGAGTTGAAAAGTTGACTTGGTAAAGTGGTTGAGAGGGCATGTTAATCAATCATGTAAGATCTTTTAAAAAACGTGCCTCATACGCTTAGAGGCCATTCTTCACAAATTGGTGCTGCAGCACTTCGCATCGCATCGCCTCTCCTCACCTCATCCATGGAGGTTTGAAGGATTATATCACTTCGACTATTAAAGAGCATCATCTCGTCCATGGGGTCTACATGGGAGGTTCAACCTTTATATGAGGGTTCGGCTAGGTCAGGTAGAATAGTGATGTGAAATGAGCACTTAATATTATTTGTTAATTGTTTGCCACGTGGTCTGTGTTTGGAGCCTCATCGGATGAGACATAACTGGATTAACTAATGATCAATTTTGATAAACCCCATCAACTAGTTGAAAAAGGATCATCATTTACAATAAACTCATTCAACATGACCCTTGTCAGAGCTGCATTTTTTAAAAAAAATAGATTTTATAATAGTGATTTTTTTGAATAATATGTAGTTTTAAAAGTAAAATGTTTTTAGATTACATGTAAAAATTTAAATGGAGAATGTGCGATTGAAATTGAGTTTGGAGAAAAATAAATTTTTGAGTATGGGGTAGCTGAAGAGATACTCTTCGGCATCCCAAAGGTCAAACAATTCTTAAAAGAATAATGTTATTTATCATCATGTAGTGGTGTCAATCGAGTTGAGCGGATTGTGAAAAAACGAGCCACGAGCCGCTCGGGCTTGATAAAAGACGAGCTTGAGCCGAGGAGCCTGGCTCACCTCGTCCACGGGCGAGCTGCTTGTGGGCTCTTCCAATACCGAGAGTATTTCTTTTCTTTTTTTTTTAAAAAGGCTTTATTAAAAAAAAAAAAATTTTTGACAAGCCGTGAGCCGAAGCTCGGCTCGGCCCACGAGCCACGAGCTCACAAGCCAAGCCGAGCCGAGCTCGGTCCATAAGTAATGAGCCGAGCCGAAGCTCGACTCGTTCCGAGTCGATTCGACCCATTGCCACCTCTATCATCATGATGATAAATCATCGAGATGTGACAGTCTATATATGTGGAATAATGAGATGTAACAATTCAATTTTTATGAGAGAAAAGGAAAGGAGAAAGATGAAAATGTGAGGATAACATGTTGCCAAATCATCGATGATTTATCATTACGATGATAAATGACATTGCTCTTCTTAAAACATTTTAATTAGCAAAAGTAAAAACTACTTTTTTACTATGGCCTATTTGGTGTGAGTTAAAAAAGTTTTTTTTTTTTTTTTTAGATTTTGATAAAAGAAATGCATAATTGAAAAATTATGAATCTATTAAAATTAATGATTGATTTTAATTTTGATTAGAGCGCTATTTAGAAAAGATAAAAATATGGTCTAAAAGGAGGAATACTAGTACTACTACTACAAGTTCAAAAAGGAAAATGATGGAAGTACCTGAGTTATTAATAATGGAAACAATGGGCCTCACTCTCAAGAATTGAGCATCTCTCTTCTCACCACCATCTCTCTCACTTCATCATACTCTGCTAAAAACCCAGCACATACATAATATACGCTACCTTAAATATAATGTTGTTGGGTTAGAGAAGAAAAAAATTGTTACCTTTTTGATAATTCTTGTGATTTTAGAGGCTCATATGGATGAAATGTATGGCCTTAATTCGACGTTTGACTACGCAGACGAGGCGTTGATGTCACCGGAGAACCTGATAATACCGGCGGAGTACCATCAGCAATACTATAGCCTTATTTCTTCTTTAGTAGATCATCAGCATCATCTTACAGAAGTGTTTGGATCCGAGGATTTTGGTGGAAGTGGATTCCAGGGTTCTGTGGTATCAGATGTTGCGTCTGTTAATATTCAAAGGGAAACATGTCCTGGAGATGATCACGATGAACAGGGTTTGAGCTCGATCAAAGCTAAAATTGCTTCTCATCCTTCATACCCGAAGTTGCTTGATGCTTATATTGATTGCCAAAAGGTTTAAGCCTTCAAATCTGCTCTTTAAGTTGTATGGTTCAAGGGCTTCTCTTCTTGTTTAATTCTGTGTTTGATTTTCTAGTCTGAGCTACTGCTTATGATCAATTGTTGAGTCATCTTCTTCCACTTCAAATGGTAGTTTTAAGTTATTCTTGATCATTAACAAGAATTCAGCTGCATATTTTATTCAATTTCAGGTTGGAGCACCCAAAGAAATAGCATGTCTGCTGGATGAAATCAGGCGAGAAAACGACTTATGTAATAGAAACGGAGCTTATACATGCCTTGGAGTCGATCCTGAGCTCGACGAATTTATGGTCTTTCGTTCTCACAAACAGTTTTTTATTTTTATTTTCTGGCCTTAATTTCTCTCTTGAACTTTTTGTTTCTCATTCAAGAAGTTGTATATAGTATTGAATCCCTCTTTCTCTAGGAAACCTACTATGAAATATTGGTCAAGTACAAGTCGGATCTATCAAGGCCTTTCGATGAAGCAACTTCATTCCTCAACAAGATTGAAACGCAACTGGGCAATCTTTGCAGAGGTTCGTCCCTTGCTTCAGTTTACTCTCACTCAAACACAATGCTTCAGTTTGTAGTGTCTTCAAAATCCTTGGCTATCAAATAATAACTCACCGAAACCCTAAAATCGAAAGAGACCTACTTCTTGAGTTATGGACTGGCTTTTTCTTACTCTGATTAAAATTGTGAACATGTAAGTGTATTGTTTTGGCTATTACTCTGAGGGTCTTTCCTATTAGCATTGGAAAGAGTTCCTTAGAACAAAAAGTCAAGGGAGTCTTCCTTGCAACAGTGATGAAACCTTTCCCTTTTTTCGGTTTAGCTTCATGTTGATGTAGGGGTTGGTTCACTGTTGTTAAAAACATAGAAATAATTCCAAAATAGTATCATCCTGTGCTTAGCAAATGGTTCTATTATAAATCCTTTCTCCTGTGCTCTCTCTTTTAATTGTTTTTGAAGAAAATTAAATCCTGGAAGTGAACCATAGGAGAATGCAGTAGCTCTTTTATCATACCAAAATTGTATGAGAATAACATGTCAAAAAAGACATTTTAATTATCCAAAATTTGATATATTCCATCCAAGCTTGGATAAAAAATGCACAGTTTTTTTAAAAAAAATTCGGTTTCATTTTGAATATCTTGACCAAAGCTTTGGCCAACATGATTTATGATCTTAGAAAATCTTTATGCATTTGTTTGAATGATAAAAAACGGATGTTCTTTTAAATTTCGGACGGTGTCTAGGAAATTTACTTTTCTTCTGTCTGTCAGATAAAATACTGTGATGCAAACATTGTTATCTGTCTGTTGGTGGTTATTTTATTTGAATGATATTTTTCCCCAAAACTACAACTCTAGTATAGGTGTGCTATTTGATAGACACAGTGAAAGGTAAAATTAAGTTACTCATTTGATTGTATCTTTCATTTAATGATACTTAGTTCTACCTAAACTGGTGTTATATATATATATCAATGGTGCTAAATCAGAGGAAAGCTTTGCGCGCATCTCTTTGATATACGTAACAACTCGTCAATTTTAACACTTGTCCAATAAATTTATTAATCTTTTTTTCATATTAAGGACTTGTTGATGAAGTTCTCTATGTTGTGCTTAATGGTATGTTCCTATTCCCCACTTGTCCAATAAATTATAATAATAAAAACAATCTTCCAGTTTTGAAGTAATTTAGCTTATCTGTTTCTTGGAATGTGATGTAATTGCTTTAAATGATGTCTGATTACTCTTAAAAAAGAGTTTCAAGTTCCAATGAGGCATGTATTGGGCAAGTGTGGATGCAAGATATAGAAATAAACATTGGAAAATGTCTAATTTCCAATTTGTTGGGAGTTAAAGCTATGTCTTCTAGTAAGAAAAGTTATCTGGGCAGTTATAATTTATAATAAAATAAAAAGAGAAGATTGCATCTGACTGGTGTCACATGACATTCTTGATCTTGTGCATGCTACTAGGTTTTGCATGTTCTACATCTAATTTCCTATTTTCTTTATCTTATGATCTCCTTAAATTTCTAGCCTGGCATCCTTTTTGTGGTTAAATAATGCCGACAATCTGTACTTTAAGACTGCTAAGTACATTTAGTAGATGTATTTAATTTGGGTGCTTATACAAATCTTCATTTGGTTTGATCTTAAAACCTTCATGAACCGTGTAAAGTTGCACTGTTTTATGCTCTTCCTTCGAAAGAAAGCTGCCAGTTTTGTCCATCACGACGGCCATGGTTTTGGCATTAAGAAATAAATGGCAACAGCCTTAGAAGTACAGTGCTAATCTGTTGAGGATTATAGTGGAATTATAAAGGAAAAGGGTTGTCGATCAAGGTATAATTAAGGCTGGTAATGGTTGACAACTATAATTAATTCCTTCTGTTTTAAAGTACAAGTTAACTTCTTAGCTAGGCTCGTGTGCCCATTTTTTTGTCCCCCTTGATCTTCCTGCTTTAAACTTTTCATCTTTAGCATTTTTAAATTGTATGTGCAAGTGTAGATATTCACTTGAATGTTGATGTACATATCCGTCTGAACGTTGTCTCATTTGGGTCTAGGCCTTGGTTCTACGTTGGTGGTCTTCTAATAGTCCTATTTATTTTAAAAGCTTTACGATCTTGTGGTTACAACATATATCAGAAATGTCTTCTTAACCATTCATTAATTTGCAATATTTTTGCTCTTCAAACAATGGTTGAGAAGAAAGCTTCGGAGGGATTCTTATTGTAAAACTATAGTTCTAATGATTTGTTGAAGTTGTGAGAAGTTGAATTTCTACATGACATGACTTTAATATTACTTTATTTATTGCATGACACCTTGTATAGACTCTGAAGAAGCTAAAATCTTTGAGCAATGCCGAGTTTGTTAGCCAAATTTTTCCTTGTGGTATTGAATCATGTCTATATGAACCTCTTGGATAATTGAGTTACAGAGTCTCGAATTTCACAAGGATTTCGATAGTTCTTGATATGATCTTCTGCACAAGTTTCGCTTTGGCAGGCATTGTTTTCAAGAATCTACCATTGCGTGTGAATGAGAACTGCAATATTAATCAAGTGCTCAAAACCCTGTAGAGTAGTTGGTTTTTCTGCTGTCAATCATGCTATCAATGAAACAGAAATTAACACCAAAGACCTGTGCCTCCTTGAGTGGCTGATTGTCCTCTCGGAATCAATATTCTCGCTTTCAAATAGGTTTTGTAAGTTTGTTAGGTGCTCTTTGCAGTTATAAGCTCAAGAACACACGGCACATAACTTTTTTTTTTTGAGTTTCTTGACTCTACGGTATGTCATAGCTCGATAGTTCATGTTAGGTATGTTATTGTGATACCGTCGCTTGCAAATATGTTTATCTGATTTGACGAGGGTTTTCATAATTTTGGATATTGATTATAATTTTGTGCATAAGTTTAGGATTCAAGCATCTTATTATGATTGTGCTATGTAAATGTGAATAGGAACTCTAAGTTGATCTAGTTGTATTGCATATAACTCAAGTGCTTCTTTTCATTTTTTAAGGGATGGGACGTGTCCTAGAGTAGGGACCTTAGGTAAAATCTCCAAAGCGACCTGTATCAAGAATAATGGCCTTATCTAAGTACCACTTTAGTTGTCTAGAGTTTGAGTCTTCACTGATAATGGCTCGTCACCTGTCAAGATTTGTGAACCATTCAAGCCGAAAAACTTTGTTAACGGATGACAAACTTTTACTCCAAAGATTTAATTTTCACCATAGTCGAGTCATGACGTGACGTGATACGTGTAGAACGTTCTATAAGTGAATTAAGAGGGATTTATATTAAGATTTGAGATTCCATCTTAATAAGCTAACCTTGTTAAGAGTAGTAGTCCAAACTTTTATAAATTGATTTATGTTTTTATCTTTATTAGATGTGAGATTTTAGCAAATTAATCTTGAAATCCTCGTGCTAAATTTTTTTTGAGTCTTAATAATATCGAATTGTTCGTTGGAGTTTAATGGTTTTTGATATCATTTTAAGACTTGAGGTTTCATTTTAAAATGTTAAGACGAGTAGTTCAAATATTTATAAATTGGTTTATATTTTCATCTATGATTTTATTGTTTAACAATTTTGTAGAACAATCCTGCTATAGTGAAATTAATGTTGATAGTTTTTTCGACAGTGTGTGAGGTGGAACATATTTTTGCCACTGATTTCAACAACACTTGAAACAATCAATAACACATTTTTGCACCTTACACAATGCGAATGTTAATGTACAAATAAGATATTCCTGTGTGAAATGAATGAAGTGGAGTTGAGAGAAGCATACAAAGAAGTGACCAGAGTACATTGTGGGGGCATATGGTAGGGCAGAAAAAGTGGGGGTACCCTAGACATTATTGGGTAGCCCGGATAGGACGGGTGGTTCATATGGACGCCCGGGTTTCGCGCTGCTGGTTGGCCCACTTTGGTTTTCAAAACAAACACATTTACTCTCTGCAAACGCACTGAGTTTATTGGTAAACCTCTTTTTCCTGTGATGGGTCGTTGTGCCGGATGATGTAGATAAAGCGTGTTTATCAAGTGCGACTTTAAATGTTTTTGCAATTATATTTTCTTTTTTTTAATCTTCATTGTATTTTTGTTGGGTTTCACTTAACTTTTGTTGGTTTGAATAATCTAGACATTGGTTTTAAATTTAACGTTGGATAACAAATTACGTTTTTGGTGTGTCGTAATCTGAATTGCACAATATAATGAATAAAATCAAGCTTATTTTTTCTCTTAATAATATTTAATTATTTGTTCACTCGAAAAATGGTTTTAAATCATAAATCAATTTTGTAGCTTGATCAATATGATTTATGCTTTCATCTTTCGTTTTATCTTTCATTTGTTTTTATTGATAAATTTGGATACGGCCCCAATCAAAGTGGAAGTATTTTCTAGCATGTGGGCCATACTTAAATGTCAAAATAAGCAACTTCTTTTGACTTCCTTTCATAGCGCGATAGGTCTATGAACTTTTAAGTAAAGCCAAATAGGTGTGTAAGTACTTATTTTCAATGTCACTTATTTGTACCCCACATTATTCTTTCTTGGTGGGAGCGATAAATTGACCAAATTCTTCAAGCACTTCACTGGGCCTTGAGATAAAGAAATTCAGCGGGTCCATAGGGGTTATGAAGTTCCATACAATTAAGTTTCTGGAGCTGTCACTTTGAAAAGATTTATCTTGCAGTCTGCTCAGGCACGGCATAGTTTTCTAAGAAGTGACGATATTTGACTCACCCATAAAATAGATAATTATAATTGCAAAAATAAATAAATAAATTTTCCAAATTAAAATATTGTAATATTATTGCTGATACAGTGACTCAACGTGGCTGCTAGTAGGCAAAAGTAGTCATGGTATGAGATAGGCTCCTGAGTTTTAATTTTGTCTTCAATTATTATTTACAAAATTTGCATGAAGTGTTAAATTTTTGATGGATTATGAATTGTGCATTGCAGTTCAAAAATAATACAACTTTCATTTGGAATGATAATTCAAACCTGAATTCGAAAAACTTTTTATGACTAAAACGAATGGAGTGTAATTTTTTCATCTCCTTCATTATCTTTTCATCTTTAGCTGGAGGTTAGGCTGAGCCCCTCCTATGTATGTACTAATAAAATATGCTATGCATACTGGTTAAGAATTTACCTTTTTCAATTCTTTGGCTAGATGATGGTGGTTTATCATCGGACGAGGAGTTTAGTGGGGGAGAAAGAGAGATACAAGATACGCAGGCGAAAAGTGAAGACCGGGAGCTCAAGGATAGGCTCTTACAAAGGTACCGTAATCATATAAGTAGCCTAAAGCTAGAATTTTCAAAGAAGAAGAAGAAAGGAAAGCTACCTAAAGAGGCAAGGCAAACGTTACTTGAATGGTGGAATTTTCACTATAAATGGCCCTATCCAACCGTGAGTATTTTCTCAATCTTGCATTTGCATGCACCAATCCGATTCTTAACTCTTTGGCCAATTGTAAATAATACATTCAGTGCATGTTTGGATAGGACTGAAGAGGATCAAGGCATTCAACAAAACTTTGCAAATGAGTTGTCTTGTCCTATCTAGTTCAATGTATCAAACATGCGATCGGTATAGAACTACTCATGTTGTTATGTGGTTTTCTAACGTCAAAAAATAAATGGTAAAGATAGAGTTCAACAATGTATCTAATATCGGTCGCCATGGTTGTTGAATAATGTTTGTGCACAGGTTAAAAATGTCACTATCCATGGATAAAATGTATGACCTCTTGATTAATTCATGAAAATGGGGGCAAATAAACAATTTGATTAAATTACACATAAGGTATAAAGCAAACAAGAAAATTCATTTTTCCTTTGTATTGTGATCTTGTCAATTTCTTTGTTTTTTTTCTATGTATGACTCGAGTTCCATCTTGAAGAGTAATAGTATATTTTGATTATTGTTTTCGTATTTTAAACTATGTGAGAATTATATACCATCTTGGAATTGAATTGTTTGTTTGAACTTTTGGGATTTTGGGTTCTGATGCTATATTGAAACTTGGGGTTCAAGCGGACTAACCCAAATTGTTCATTATGTTCATTTTTAAGTTAGCAATGCAAACTTTTTCACCCTTTAACATTCTATTACGCGTTCAAAATCATATCCAGGAAGCAGATAAAATTTCATTGGCGGAATCTACGGGTTTAGACCCGAAGCAAATTAACAACTGGTTTATAAATCAAAGGAAGAGGCACTGGAAGCCTTCAGAAAACATGCAGTTGGCTGTAATGAACAATCTTTCTGGGCATTTCTTCACTGAAGATTGAGCAAACATGTTCTCATTTAACTGAAAATATATATGGATTCTGATGTTTGGCTCATGTATATTCTTAGATAAATTATTAGCAAATAACTGATAGAAATGTTATGCATTTGCATCATTAAATACTTGGGAAAAAAAGGCTTTTGAGCATCATCTTGATGAATTTCAATTGAAGCTCGACTCTTTTGACGAGTGGTTCTTTGATCTGCTTTGTTGGTTTTATCTACCCTATTTGCATATTTTGGTGTGCTAGGGTAAGGGATAATTTGTAAATAAGTACAGTAATTCACTTTGCTTGCTATGATCAAGAAATTCTTTGAACTCAACAAACGCACACAACACTTCCAGAAAAATAAAAGTAAATTGAATCATTCCACAACCAAGATGAAAAACGTGTATAAAAGGCAGCTGCTGACATTTGTTGGGGTTCGCCGTTCAGAACCCAAACTCTATACTCTTCCTTGCCAAACAAAATCTCTCTGTGTCTTTCGATTCGTCTCTGTATATTATTGAGTTGCAGTGTTTGAAAGTGTTAGTGTGTAGAAAATTGTTTAGATTATTGAGTCCTTTGTATTGGAATTTATGGTATAATTTGTATAGGTGTGAATTAGAAAAGTTTCAATTGATTCATTGAGTTCAATTATAAAAGGGCGTATATCAAAGAATCGTATTGTTTTGTATTGGATATGACCATTTGAAAAGGTAAATTATGAAGAGTCATGATCTTTTGATATGGAGCAATCTAGATTATTAAATATGAAAATGTGTGATTTAATGGTTCATAAATTATTAAAAGATGTAACTATTTAAAAAAAGACACTTGAAAATTTATAAATTAGAATCTCCTAATTCTATTTTATTCTCTCCAAATCAATTTTATATAATTGATTTCTAATTCTTTCCTTTTTCAAATTATGTCAAAATAAATTTTAAATAATTTTTGAGTTTTGTGTTCGATATTTAGTATTCGAAACTTTTAAGAAGAGTACGGTAAATCATTTGTTTGTCAGACAAAATTAATATTGTGCTATATTAATTCTGGAAAAGCGCTGTATCTTGAGATGCATACGTCTATTTGATCATGTTAGCATCAGTGTCGAGATCGAAATATGTTTTAAGAAAATTTGTAGTCGCATATCTTTCTTCATTTTATCTCTTTTTAATTTCTACATTTCAGTAACTTGTGATTTGTGTATATTTTCATGTACAAATCTTGGTTTCGATATTTGAAATTTAATTTGGTATTTTACATCATTAAGCCACGATTTTATTGTATTTTAAATTCATTTTTTTTTGTTAACAGGAACATAATTATGCACCAATTTATTAAACAATCTTAAGATAGATCTTCACTTATATCTGATTTTTCTAGTTTATTCCTTTTTTTTCGTCATCTTTTGATTTCTATCAGAAATGCCAAGGAAAATTTGTATTTTTTGCATGAATACATTCTGTGGACTTTTACGTGAAATTTGATTTTACATATAAAATTTGCAGAAAGTAAAGATTACTAATTTGGATTGCATGAATAAATTATTAGAGCATGGTATAATACGTTTACATGTTTCTAACATGAAAGATGTATGACACAATGAATTACTATGAAATTCAATCTGTGTCAATTGAATTTGCGTTTACTTGTGGTTTCTAACATGAAAGACATGAAACAATGAATTAATATGAAATTGAATTTGTGTCAATTGAATTTGCGTTTACTTGTGGTTTCTAACGTGAAAGATGCAAGAAACATGAATGGTTAAGAAATTCAAATTTGTGAAATTGAATTTGAATGAAAAATAGATAAGTTCATATTTGCATTATATATAAAAATTGTAAATTATTTTGGTTTCTTGTGTGAATCGATGCCAATATTTCATTAAAAGAGTTAACATCAATAAATGAAGGAACTGGTATTCAATTATTTTTCGCTTTTTTATTTATGCTCTTTCTCAATAAAAGGTAGCTGGATTTGCAAAAAAGTTTGTTCTTCTTCTTTTTTTTTTTTCCTTAAATTTATTTTTGAGTTTTGTGTTAGATATTTAGTATTCGATATCATTCGTTATAGAAGAATATAAGCAAGCATTAGTTCGCCCGATAACATTAATATAGTATTATATTAATTTTGAAGAAGAGTTGCTTATTAGGAGACAGACGTCCATTTGATCATGTTAACACTAGTGTAGGGGCGAAATCTGTTTAAGGGGATTTGTAGTTGTGTACTTCGCTTCATTTCATCTCCTAATTTTTATATTTCAATAAGTCGCAATTTGTGTATATTTTCATATGCATATCTTGGTTTTGATAATTCGAAACTCTATCCGATATTTTGCACAAATAAGTCACGATTTTATTGTATTTTGTATTCACATATTTTTGGTTAAAAGGAATATATATGCATCAATTTATCAATACTTTGTTAGATTAGGTCTTTATTGGCTTTGTACGAGAGATGTATTGTATATGGTTTGTACTCGTATTTTAAATCTTTAGTGGAACGAAGTTGTAATCCACTTTGAGTGGAGTTTCAACGAGAAGTTGGCAAAGGTTGGGCGAACTCAGGCCTTTGTGGTAGGATTTCTTGTGTTCTTATTTCATTTTCACATTATTAGTTTGCTGTGAATTGTGATTGTTGATTGCGAGATAAAGCCCCAATTTCAAAATAGTTGTATTAGAGCTCTTGTTGGCCATCTAGGGTTCTTGACAGTTGCCAGCTTTAATACTCTGCTTCGGTGGCACGTGAAGAGGTATGCAAACCTAGGGTCTAAAATTGAAAATCTCATATCAATTGAAGTGCTAGGAAGAAAAGCGTTAGCCTTTGAAAACTCAAATAAATCTGCATCTCTCCTATTGATAAGAACAACATAATTATTCACTTGTTTGTGATTTGTTGAACCCTTATTCTTGATTAAACATGGTGGGAGTGTTACTTATAGTGGTATATGTTAGGTTTTTAATTATGTAATTGGCGAGTATGTAAACAAAAGGGACTTAATCTTTACTTATAGTGGTATATGTTAGGTTTTTAATTATGTAATTGGCGATTATGTAAACAAAAGGGACTTAATCGTAAATATTGTAAAAAGTCAAGGAGTAATGTGCAATTATATGAAAATATGTTTTTTAGTCTAGATTTTCGCTAAATTGTCGCCAATGTTTGACTCGAACTACAAAATCAGAAACATCGTCGCTAGACTGTCGCCCCTCATTCGCTCGAGCTACAGCCTGTCCCTCGACTGTCGTTGAGCCCTCACTCGAGCGACAGTGTTGTCCGGGAAATTTTTATTTCACGATTTAAATGTTTTTTTTTCCTCGGCCCATTCGTTTCCTAATCTACATATAAATACCAAAACACATATGGACGTTTTTAGGTGAGTTGGTTGAATATTGAGTAAGCTTCATTTGTGAGAGAATTAACATATTTCATCTTTCAACCTTCATTCATTGTG
>CAIGRP010100226.1:0-67602 GCA_903798385.1 Fraxinus cuspidata | reverse complement strand
CCCAAATGGCCCAAAACTTGAAACAAAAAAGGCCCCAAGTCCAACTCCTACTTCTTCTTCCCTAGGCGACTATGCGATTCTGGCTCGGCAGCCTCATTCTTCTTCTTCCGGCTCTGTAAATGGCAATTCAGCTTCCTTCTTCGTATGGCTCTGCAAATGGCGATTCTAACAGCCTCTTCCTTCTCCTTCTCCTTCTCCTTCTTCTTCCCTGGCCGTGTCCGGTTGAAATCTGCCGCGTCCGACCAGTATTTCATACCCGTACCCGTGTCGTGTCGACATGGGTATGCCGACCAAAAAGAAGGGTTCGAGCATCACAGGTCTAGGCCCATGTTTCCAATCACAAAAAAATGTATCGAGCCATCAATACCTAAATCAAGCCATCTGTGAAATCCTTCCATGTCTCAGAAATTCCATTTCAGAGCCGTGAGCCATGAGAAATTCTGACAACTACTTAAGCAGTCACGCAAATAAATATAACACTTAGATTCTGTAATCCTCTTCCATTGAAATACAGAACTGGGAAAATGGCCTATCCATTTATGCAGCTGAACCCTGTGGACAACAGCCAATCTCACTCCCAGTACACCACAAACAAAAATCACCTAGACCAAGTGAAACTCCTTGACAGTTTTTCATTTCAAAGGAAAAACCCCTCAAATTTTCGTGCCTTTTAAGAATTGAAGTTCAGGTTAATTTAGAAGGAAGATTTAGGTCATTATACTATGCAACATTTTCTTCAATTGAATTGACCCCACCTTACAGAGGTCATTGCATCTTTCTAACTCAAAGGCTTCCCTACATCATTTATGTTACTTTTCAAGCATCACCTAAAATCACCCATCTAATGGTAGCACAGACCAATTTTCCTACTTCAGAGCACAACTTCACAGCCAAAAGATCAATATTTTACGTCCCATAGAAATAAGCTTGCTTCTCTCAATATTAATTTTTAGTCATTAAACAACTTCAAACAAGCAAAACAAATGAAAAAGATCTGTCACGAACCTCAACATCACAGATTATCAGTTGCCTGAACTGAGAATTTTCTCCAAATCTAGTACTAATCACTGAGCCAAACCATACACTGATTGACTGCTAGCAATTTGAGCCCACAAAGTTACATATAACATACATGTATATATTGTGCGCATTCTTTTGTATATTATCACTTTGAAATCTTAATTTCTAATGGTAAGTTCGAAACTAAGTTGAATTTCCCTTTCTAAAGTATTATCATAATTCATTATAACTATTTGGAATCCTTTTTTTAATTCATAAATCGGTATTTACTTATGTTTAATTTTCTTGTATATTCCTCGCGATCAAGTCACACAAACAACATATTTACAAACAAAAGAAAAAGAACAAGGAAAAAACCAATTAAAGAACGCACCTTGGAAATCCGAGAAAAAAAATCCAATAAAAAAAGTGAAAAGGCCCAAAAAGGGGTACCTTAGCGATCTTGATTTCATCTTCGAGTTCGTGAAGCCTGTTATTTAATCTGCCAAACTTGTTAATATTCTGCTGGTCCTCCCATGTGACTTCTACTTCCGAAACGGATGCCCCAGCCTTTCACATTCAATCATATCAATTAATGCAAAAACACACAAATCCGCACCCATATATTCGTAATGTAGTGCAATTTTAGTTTTGATTTTGACTCACCTGCTGCATTTTATGATGATTCGAAATGGTCGATGCCAAGAGAACGGCAAGTAAATTGAGCAAAGGGGTTACAGAGGTGAAGGGTAAACGCTCGTGTATGCCCAAATTATATATTTACCCCCAAAACCTATTAAAAAAAAGCGAATTTAGAAATTTCTGAAAGAGAAAATTAAAATGATCTTTTAAAAGAGTATTTTTATATTCTCATTGTACCATATTTTATTATTAAAGAAGGTTTCTCATTTACGTGTCACATGGTCCGATTCGATTTGATTCGATTCTGAAACTTAAAAAAGAGTATTATTATATTCTCATTGCGCCATATTTTATTATTAAATAAGGTTTCTCATTTCTGTGTCACATGGTCCAATTCGATTCGGTTCGGTTCGATTCTGAAGCTTAAAAGAGTGTTATTATATTCTCATTGCGGCATATTTTATTATTAAAGAAGGTTTCCAACTTTTGCTCATTTCTGTGTCATTAATCTTCGAAATCGAATCGAACAGGAATTTTTGGGTATTTAGTAAGTGGAACCGTCGGGTCCAAATTTAATTATGGAACCGTTCGTGTTCGGTTTTATTTGTTCCCGAGTTCCGTACAATAATTAATTTTTTTATATTTACAATAATGTTACATTAATTTGACTATAACATGTTCAATCTTAACTCTACTGATATCTTTTGCACATTTCTTCGTTGCGTTTTTTTTTTATAGATTTGACTGTTAAGAAGATAGTGAGTTTACAATAATAAAATGATAGAAACGACACTACGGTAGAATAAGATATTTGGGTAAAATTTAGGTCAATTTGATTTAGTTGGGCTTGGCTGAAAATTGAAAATAATAAAATCATATTTTAGGTTTGAGCTAGATTAATTAGTTAGAAAATTCATAATTTGATTTATTTAAAATAAAAAATTTAAAAAATTAGAGAGATTCGGTTCTTTGGTTTTAGCCTAGAATCGAGAATTGAATCGAACCCGTTGATTCTCGATTAAGATACCCATTCGGGTATTTAATTTAAAAAGAACCGCTTGTCGAACCGAATTTGTCGGTTCTCGATTTAGATACCCATTTCGGTATTTAATTTAATAAGAACCGCTTGTTCAGTTCAATTCAAGTTTGGTTCAGTCGAGTTCGATTCGAAGATTTTGTCCAACCCTAATTTTTATCCACGACTTTATGTTTATCGACACATTGTGTTTGATGAAGGCCAAAAAATTCGTTCAACAGTGAGTTGTGGCATCTCACTCTAAATTGGAGTACGTCGGCCTTCAACTATGGGCTATTTATGTTATTTGTCAAACTCGGATTTTTGGTATGGTTCCAAGTGATGGGATACATTGAACATGACTTAGAGAGAAAACCTATATATAACTACCAGTTTTTAATGATAATATTAAAAAATTCAGACTTTGGTGGTGGCTTCAGTAACCCAAGGGCTAAGATCCACGGGAGTGGTTCAAGTAATTCGAGAATACATGAAATAATTGTCGAAATACGAAACAAGAATTATTCGAAAAGTCAAAATTTATGTCACTAATAGTTTCTTTCAATATATCCTATTACAAAGATCATATTGAAACCATTTGCATTTATTCAGTACCAAATATATCTTTTTCTCTACGTCATTCACTCAACTTCATGGAACTGTGTAACCTGCAACAAATAGAAATATAGAAGAAAAATTAATACGTTGATGGCAAAACACAACACACCGTAATGTCTTGATGTTTCATTATGATAACAAGTTTTTTGTGGCCGCTAATAAATTACTACTTACAATATCCCAATTTTTCTTTAACAAGTTTCCACAACGGCTAAATAGACAACCATTATAGTATATTGATCAACAATTAGTTACAATGTAGCCGGTTTAGGTTACGTTAACACTAAAAATCGAGGTAGTTAAAAAAGTTATATTTTTCTTACTGCCACATTTGGTTCCGTGCGGTAGCGGCTTTCCGCAGAACCCTGCAACATAGGCAGCCTTCTCCATGCTAATGATTTGCTCAACATCTGGAGTAATGTGTTGGCAGACACAAGACAAGTTTACTGTCTTAACAACATTGCAACATCCTTGAGAAGGTTTTTGTTTTGGCCCACCTTTTTGAACATATTGTGAGCATTCTTGTACAAGACCCTGAAAATTCCCTTGACACTGTGCACTCACCACCATTCTATTGCTTGAAATGATGATTTCAGCACATAAAATGGAGAGGTACAGCATCAAACCAGCAAATTTAGAAGCACCCATTTTTCTCATTCTTCACCTATTGATGAAAGTATGTGTAGTAAAGGTTCTTTATATAGGGATTTTCAAGCAAGAAGTGAGACTGATGCTTTGCATGTTAGTTGCATGGAAAGTGTGAGATATGAGTTACAAGTACTCAATGTGATGTTACATGTGAAGTTGTGTGTATGAATAAGTGGCTTTTTACGTTTTACTTGTCTAAATTAATACCTTTTCCCTCGAAATAAGGGTTAATTAAGTTAATGATCACTAAAGTTTTGAGTAATTAAGGTAATTGGTCACTAAAATTATTTTTAACGATTGTAGTTCCTAACTGTTACATTAATAGTAAATTTCCAAAGAATACCCATATTTTGGGAACTAATTGTAGAGTCGCCCAAAGTTTCATTGTTCATAAAATTACAAAAGATAAAGAACGGGATTTTCATTTCGTAAATAACCATGGTTTAGAAAATATTCAGAAAATAAAGAAAAAGAATAGTGTTGATGTTGTATCAAGAAATTGTCAATTGTCACATTCAACATGATTAGACATATCTTCATATATTAATCTACAACCTGCAGGTATTCAATTAGAAACCACCTAACCAAAAATTGAAACCATTGCAGAAAAAGTTTGCTAAGCCACAAATTACGAAATTACCAACATACAAAAATAAATATTGCGAACTTTTGATTAGCAAAAAAAAAAACGTGAGTATCTCTCCAAATTCAATGAACGGCAATGAAGTACTATTGAAAACTTTAAGGACACGTTAGGTAGACCGTATGGATTAGAGGAATAGTATAAAATCAATTCATTCCACCGTTTGTATCTCTGTTCCTCAGCACATTCATTATAAACCAAAAAAGAATACAAAATTAAGCTTTAATCATTCTTCCAAGAACAAGTTATGGAAGTAAAGAGTATTTCAGAAATAACTCCGAACTTTCAAGGCTCGTTTGGTATGTGGATTGCACCATACAGACAACATAGAACAAACAAAAAATCTTGTCCACTATATAGTCGAGTCGAGTCTATCCAATACATGCATAAAATCAGATAAATACAAGTGTTGCCAGTAACTTGAGGGCTCTTCATTTTCTGTTGTATCATATCCAGATTGAGATCAAGAAATTGCATCACGGCGTCTTCAGTTGCACCAGGATAATAAAAGAATGCTGGAGGTAATAACAGGGTTTGATGCTTTGCAAAATGAAATAAGCTCAGATACACAGAGTTGCGAGGGAATGCATTTCATGCCCAAAAAACTGTTGAGCACCCTTCAACCCTCAAATAAAATTCCATATACACATTTTGTACTCAATGATTGAAAATTTTAGGTAATCCCATATCAAGCCTACTCCCAGCCAATGCAGTTAATTAGCTCACACAGAACTCTAACCTACGATTACGGGAAAAAATGTTCAAAATGTCGAGCATTTCATCAACCAAAATTGTGCTTTATTCATTTGCAATTGACAAAATATGCATTCCATCCTTGAAGCCGGTATTCACGAGCTGCCTCTGCAGGATTTGCTGCAGTTATAATTCCGCGGCCAACAATTATGATGTCACTGCCTCGATCAGAAATGACCTAGAACAAAAATTTGTGTTATTACGAGACTCGGAAAAATTTATAATAAGATGGGTCATGTTATACTTACAGAATATGGGGTGATATATTGTTGGCCGAGAGCATCTCCACCTCTTGCCAATTGAACACCAGGGGTTGCATGTATAAGAGATGGATTTCCAGGTCCACCAGGCCATGATGCAGGATTGACAGAGATGAAGCCAATAACAAAATCTGGATGATCTTCGGCAATTTTCACTGCTGCAGCTGTGTAATCACCCGTGGCAAGGTTACCAGATGAACTCATTTCAGCAAGCAGCAGAAGGCCCCTACCCCGAGATAAACCCTAGTACAGCATATAAATTCATATCAGATATGGAGTAATTTTAAAGCTACCATTACCAAACCATGGCAAAAGAACAGGAAATGCTAACCTTTAATTTCAGGCCATCAACAATTCCTGGCCCTGAAATAATATGAGCATTTACTATATCTGCCCAGTCCAATATATGGAAGATACCTCTGCAAAAAATTGAAAATAACAATAAATAAATATAAAAAAAAAAGATTTCTCGAGAAAAAGAAACTGCAGAAAAATTGACACAAAATGCAGAGTAAGACCATTCTGACCCTTCATATTGCATTGTGACCGTGTTGCCAATGTCAGCGAACTTGCGATCTTCGAAGATTAAAAATTTGTGTTTGTCTGCAATCTTCATAAAGGATGAGCAAAATTAGGAAAGATCAATCAGTACATTTCAACTAATAATTTTTTTGTTATGAACAAAATACAACATACACAAATCTTTTCCATAACAAGGTTAAAATAGTTCTATTTGATGGATTGTTATAAAAATTCATTCAATGAATTATGGCGTAGAAACAGAAAGAATTTTTGAGAGAGTTTGGGAATGCAGGACTTTAGAGTTAAAAGAAAAAGTTTGATAGCCCAGCCATTGCCTATGCAACAGTATTCAGAAAAAAATAGGAATAATGACAGCAACAAGCCACGTCACATTTCAATAAATTTGTGCTGACTATAAGTCCTTTTAAGTCATTGCATCCGATGAAGCACTACATCTACTAAGAATGTCAATGGAGTTAAAAACTTTTACAATCACATCCTGCTATGATAATTTTAATCCAGTTATCCTAATTCTAACTTTTTCTTTATCACTTATGTGATTGAATACTCTAAACAAGACACGCCACAATCATGCAAGTAATTATTTATTCAATTTACTTTCAAATCCACTCCATTTGTTAATGTATTTCTTTGCTCTTACATTATCCATCTAATGCGACCACATATTTTTCTTAATATCCTCATTTCTGCAACATTCATTGAAAAGATATAAAAAATTCATTAAAGAAGTGATGACTAAACAAAACTAAAAGTTATCCTGGCAACTAGATGTGCAGGGGAGCAATGATATTTATGCTTAAAACCATGGCTCCTCATAATATAAATAGAACTATAGTCCAAATCATTGGCAAATAATTATGTGTAGAAGCTCACAAGATAGAAATATACCGATCGAAGTTTAGATCCAAAATCAGGAGTAAAATCAGGCAATATATCCACATGGGTTTTTAACATGCAGATTTCAGGTCCAACCTGCAGAAAATTCAGAGAAATTAAACATGATGTTTGCAGGAACGCAAAGTTGCTGTGTAAATTAGCTCCTCATTTTTAGCCAGCAAAAATAAGCACAAAAAAAATTAGTAAATGTCAATTTATAATTTTCTTTTCTCACCTTGTCAGCAATGTCAAGCAATTCAGCAGGAGTGGCAACGTCAGCAGCTAAACACAAGTTAGTCTCCTTCTGCACCATTATCTCAAACAACCTCTTTCCTGTTGGATTCTTTGCCATCTTTGCCCTCTCCCCATATGGAATTCTTTCTCTATGCTTCTCCTCAGCTACTGCATCTCGTATTGGCATCGCCACCTTCGGATTCTCCTCCAAAAATTTCATAACCATCTTCTCCGTCTCCTCTGAGACTCTCCCCTTCTCCTTCAATATCTTCACCATTTCAGTCAGCTTCACCATCGGGTGCAGTGTTATCCCATTTTCAGCTAAATTCTCCCTCCCTCCTTGTTCCCTGTCTCAATATTGTTGTGGAAAAAGAAAAAGCATTTCAAGGAGTTATTAAAACATAAAAATCATTCTTAATTGAACAATTACATATCCAATATTAACCTATCAATCATGACGACAGCATCGGTGACTTCAAGTCCTGCAGCACGGAGTGGCGCCGCCGTCTCCAGCACGGAAGCGCCACTAGTAACGAGGTCTTCAACAATAAGGCAAATTTGATTGGGAGTAAATGCACCCTCAATGGCCTTGGCGGTGCCGTAATCCTTAACCTCCTTTCGGCGCATGAGCATGGGAACATTAGACGATATGGAAATGCTGGTGGCGATCGGGAGGGCTGTGTAGGGCACTCCGCAGACGACGTCGTATCGAGTGGATGACGGGACGGTGTCGATGAGGGTTTGAGAGATTTGACGGAGGAGAGATGGGTAAGAGACGGTTAAGCGGAGGTCAATGTAGATAGGAGAGGAGATGCCGGATTTCAGCTTGAAGTTTCCGAATTTCACGGCGGCGATATCATGGAGTTGCAGGATTAAGGATTCCATTGTTGTTTACCGTGGTGGGGATTGAAACGGAGCCCGTCCCTCCCTCTACGGCGTGATATGTCTCGGGCCGACCTTTAGGGCCGAATTCATAGGGTTGGTGGCCCGGCCTAATTGCTAAGAAACTAATATGGGCTAAATTCGAAAAAAATTGAGAAATTTGGGACTATAGTGCAATTTTAAAAGTTTGAAAATATGTACTTTTTGGACCTTGGTTATTTTGAGACTTTTTATAGGTATCAATTGAATGCAAGAGCCATCTATTTCTTACATTTAATTTTTGAATGTTTTGGTTGGTTGATCGCTAAACGATCGTGACTTGAATAGAAAAATCATGTCTACGACTAATAGCTAGTGATCGACCCGATATAGTAAGATATATTCTTTTGCAAAATTTATCTAAAGATTTCTCGTTGAATAAACTTCATTATGGTAAGTGATAGTTTTCATTCTATAACCATCGTAATGTAATGAAATTTTAACGAATGTGCAATTTCTATGAGCGCTACTCAAAAACAGTTCAAGTTTGTATTTCTTTGAGGGTCTACTCGGCCTCATAAATTATAAAGCAAGGAATTCTATTTCTCACCTTTGTTTTAATTTGTGTTTTGTCAAGATGCTACAAATGATTTTTTAATAATAGATCTTCAAATAGGTCTATAGGTCACCTAATTTCGAATAAAATTAGAATTATTGTTTGAAATTAAAAGTAGATTTAAAAGTAAGTTTCGAGCGACTTCAAAAATGCTATAACTATAAGCTTGTAATTCTTTTTCGAAAAGTCACGAGTCTACATATTTAAAACTTCAAGACAAAACGAGATAAGTATAATATGCGTATCAATATTTTTTGTGCTTGCGTAAAATTTTTGTTACTCTTTATTGAGGTACCATTGAACTCATTCTCTTGGCTTCCCCCAATTTGTTTTCTAGTGTTCAATAACAATGATGCCAAAGAAGTAATATGGAAAGATGCAATTTTGGGTAGGGTAGAGGTTTAATGGTACATAGATATATGTCACTTCAAGGTAATGGCCCTCAATTGACACCCCATTAATACTCTTATCTGCAAACTGTACTAGATAGAATTTTCAGCCTCACAACTTTTAACAAATTTCGTCACCCTTTACAATATCTACAATGTTGTTGTCATATGTATACCAGATAATTTAATCTTGGTGCGAATATATATTTAGCGTAAATATTTAGCATGTGTTTGAGTCACATTATTCCAATTTTTAACGAGCCTTCTCATTTTCGAACAATAAACTAATTGTTTTAAATTTTGAAGTACGCAGAACTTTGTTAGACATTCTAATTGTTGCAAAGAACGATGAAATACAAAAGAAAACGCCCTCATTTTTAAAAACCAATTTCCAAAAATAACCTTGCAATTTCTTAACTTTTAAATAACCTCCCACCATTTATTTGAAGAGTAAATTAGGAAATCAGATTTTTGAACTTGTCACAATCCCGAACAATCGATCATGGATGGTGTTTATAACAATCGATCATGGATGGTGTTTATCTCAGAATTATCGACAATTCATTTAATATGGTCACCACAATGCAGAAAATGAAATTGGCAAAAAATTGAAATAATAGGGTCAAACACTAGCTTATTTTACTCTTTTTTTTTTTAGTTGACGTAGGAACCCGCAGTCGCTACCCGTCGGCAGAACCCCGACTACCCTGAAGGGGCGGAGGCCCGGCCACTGTGAGCCACTAAATAAATCCCGCTTCATGTGCAGTAGCTTGCAAACTACACATGAGATGTAAACCGCGCTAGGCAAGCCCGGTGCGACGGGTTCGACCGAGGAAGTGTTGGCGGAAGATTCGAACTCGTAACCTTTGGTCTTAGTGTTCACCTGCTCCACCAACTCGACCACCCCCGAAGGAGTCTAGCGTCTTTTACTATTGTAATTGATATTAAGACTTGATGTTCAATTTTCTTCAATATGAAAATTTTTCATATCAACCTTAAAATCCAAATGCAAGTGGAGTCTTAATCAGATTAATTGCTTACTTGACTTTAAGGGGCTTTGGAAAGACTTTGAACTGTCAACCTTTTATCACGATGAAAATGAAAAGTTCACTTGTGCTTCAATTCAAGCAAAGTTTTCACTTTTCAGTTTTCACCAGTTTCTCAGAATAGAAAATGAGGGCCCATTTCTTCTTTGATAACAATATTTTAACTGAGGACATATAGCGCGAGAAACGGTTAGAAAAAATGTGAAATGAAGGGTCTTTTCTCGACTATCAGGTGTTGGAAATGATGGCCACGTATATTGAATAAATGGCACTACTTGAAATCCTATTAATTCTGTAAACATTATCTTTCCATTATCTCTTCATCTGGTTCAGATTGCTCTTCCCAGTTAAGGTCTGCTTGGAACGTTACAAACAGTGAAGCTTCAAGGTTGGGTTGTGTTCAATCCCCACTTTCAGTAAATTCTTTTATGGGTTTATGTTTCATCATAATCTATCTTCATCTGTTTATGTTATAGTAGTAGTAAGCTGTGTTTAATTGCTAATTTTATGTGCTATCAGAATTGTATAGGTGGATCATTCTGTATTCGTTTAGTTCTTCTTTCGTTGATTTCTAATGGAGAGAAGTTACTTTGGAGGGATGATTTTCCGAGGGGTTCGCTGAAATTGTTGCAATTCGTTCGCTGTAAAGAGAATCGGAAATGAAGTCTGCTTTTAGAGAGGAAAGGCTATCTTTGGACGTGTTCGAACCAGCGGGAAGTGGGGATGTTGAAAAGCAAGATGGAGTGTCTAGAATTTCTCTCGGCAACAAAGAGGCTGCAAATAAATGGATGGCGTTTGAGGCTGCTGCAAGGGATGAGTCTAAAATTGCTCAAAGGACTTCAGAATGGGGGCTTAAGATTGGGGCAGATGTTGGAGATGGTGTCTTTCGTGTGGACTCAAATTCTTTTTCTGGAGAAGGAGAAAGAAGCAAGAGCTCCTCAGAGAGATTTGTGGTTGGATCTACGAGGACATCAGAGGAATTGAATATTAGATCTGAAATTCCGAGGGTATCTCAGGAGCTAAAGGATGCACTGGCAACGTTGCAACAGACTTTCGTCGTCTCTGATGCAACCAAACCTGATTGCCCCATTATGTATGCCAGCAGTGGCTTTTTTACAATGACTGGTTATTCTTCAAAAGAAGTTGTTGGAAGAAACTGGTGAGTTAAAATATTCTTTTCCATCCGTATGTGTTTACGTTGCAGCATTTGTTACTTATGGGTAAGGTGTACGATAAGGAAAAAGAAGTTAAAATATTATTTATTGTACCTGTATAGTTTGGTACAGTGAACTCCAAGAATTCTAGGATCAGATCTTCTACTCTTCCTGATAATACACGACCTCATCTTGGAGTTTTAGCACTTCCAAAATATTTTCAAGAATTCTGATAGAGATTCTTGTGAAATTAACACATTGATCAATTTTCTAATCTCTTTGCTTTTAGGGAAACTTAAGTGGCCATGACATTAGCACCTAAAAAGCTATTGTCATGAAATCAGCACTGGCAAAATGTTAGGAAATGGAAAATTGCAGCAGCGGTCCCTAATATTTTCATTTTTTACAAATTTTACCCTAACCATCATTTTGTGTCAGTGAAGGTCCCTAATTTTCTTTTTTTATAATTGCACCTGGAGTCCATTTGGACGGAAATTGTCCACTTTACAGTTTGTAGACCAAAAATAGAAAATTTGATCAAATTTGACCAAATTAAAAATGGCAAAATAGTAATTTACATTTTTTTTTTGTTCATATTAAATATTTATTTAATTAAATTAAAAATCAAAAAAATAAATATAAATATATAAACCCCAACACCCCCCCCCACCCCCAAATCAAAACCTCTTTTCTTCTACTTCTCCGGCGAGACACTACCACCTAGCCACCGCCATCGCCTTTGAGCATTGTCATTGCCACCACAACTCCCTTTCCCCGCCACTCCCAGTACAAGTGCTGGCACTCTCCACAAAAAAAAAACCAAGAAATGCCCATAGAACGTAGAATGCCATCACCACTACTATCGTAACAGAATTTTTTGGCCGCAAAAACCAGAACAGAATGCCACTAGAACATAAAAGTTGTCGAAATCAACAAACCCAACAAATAAATTGATTCATTTGCCTTCGATTGAAAGCACAGTTCCAATAATGGTATAAAAGAAACTTCACAGAATATCGAACCTAGCACCACCGCTCAATTTCACAAAAAATTCCTCCATCATCTCTGTCCATTCCTCACTCAATTTCACAGAAAACTCTAACCCAATAGTACCGCCTATTTCCAATTTTCTCTGCACAACAAGAAGCTTCTGAATTAACTTCCAAATTCATCGAATATTGTCCGAAAACTCTGCAAATGGAACTTAAGTAATTCACTGCGAAATCTAGTTGTTGCTGTAATTCTTGAATTTCGCCACTCGTAGCAAAGATGAAGAATTTTGGGGGATGGAGTGGGGTGGGGTGGGGTGGAGAAGATGAAGGATTTGGGGGAGGGGCGCGAGGTTGGGGAGCAGTTTATCTCTCTCTCTCTCTTTTTTTCCTTCTGGGTGGGGGGTTTATATATTTATATTTATTTTTTGGGTTTTTAATTTAGTTAATAACTTATTTAATACGAGAAAAATATACTGTACTATTTTGCCCTTTTAATTTGGTCAAAATTGATCAAATTTTCTGTTTTTTGGTTAACTAACGGAAAAGTGGACAATTCCGTTTCAATGGACTCTAGTTGCATATTTATGAAAGATTAGGAACTTTCATGGTACAAAATGAAGGCTATTGTAAAGTTTGCAAAAAAACTGAAACGTTAGGGACCGCTGCTGCAATTTTTCGAAAATATCATAACAATTTTGTGCATGTTTAGAACTTTTTTTGAGCATATGATTCTTGATGAATTTAGGGACAAAATAAAGTATTGGATTCAAAACTAAGACGTTTCTCTATGAAAAGTGAATCACAAATGCTTTAGTCGCCCCTATTAAGTTATTGTAGGACTTTGAGAACTCTATCACTCCAAACAGCTTGTTATGATGTCGATTGAATAACAAAGTGGGAAGTCTTCTGTTTTCTTTTCTTGACCCAACTGGTTTCAAAGATGGGCTTATTATTAGAGTTGTTTCAAAGTTTTGGATTGGTTAAATACAACGGAAGTCAGGGAAGAAGTTGAAGGTGGTCATCATTTCCTTTGTTCAGTCGGTTCCTGCAGGGCCCTGATACAGATCCGAATGAGGTGGAGAAGATCCGGAATGCAACAAGAACTGGGAAAAGCTATTGTGGGAGGCTTCTCAACTACAAGAAGGACGGTACCCGTTTCTGGAATTTGCTGACAGTCACTCCCGTCAAAGATAACAATGGACGAACCATAAAATTTATTGGGTAAAATTTCCCTTCATTGCAGCTTTCTGACTGCAGGTTAACAATTTCTCTCGTAATGACAAATTCAACACTTTTTGGCAGAATGCAGGTTGAGGTAAGCAAATACACAGAAGGGGTAAATGAAAAGGCACTACGACCAAATGGATTACCCAAGTCATTAATTCGCTATGATGGTAAGTAGTTGAAGTTGACACTTCTCAAAACTAACTAAATTTATTTTGAAATTTTATTCATTTTTTGTCTTAGCTCGTCAGAAGGAAAAGGCTTTTGGATCCATCACAGAGGTTGTACAAACTGTTAAGCATCCACAATCTCACATGAAGTCTCTGACTCTGAGTCATGACACCACTGCCGAGCATGAAAATGACAAGTTAAATCTAGATTATATGCTCCCTGTACCAGCTGAAATTGGTAATACAGGTACACCTGGACGAAAAATATCTCAACGGGATTCAAGAAAGGACTTGCATAGTAAGAGTACTCGTCAGGATACTGGCAAATCTGGACGCAATTCCTTGATGGGGTCAGTCCTTTTTGCTTTACATTTTCCATTTCTGCAATTTATGCATTACTGTCCTTTATAGCTGGTAACTACCTTTCAAAGGTGAGGGATTGTACAAGAAACTCCACTCAATTCAAAGGGAAAACAAACTTGATCGCCAATGATGGCATCTGTCTATTGCATAGCATTCAGTCTTGCTAAAACAATATTCAATTTTCCGCAGTTTCAAAGGGAGGTCTGCAAGTATGCAAGAAAATGAACCAAGAATCGATCCAGAGATTTTGATGACAAAAGACGTAGAACGAACAGACAGCTGGGACCATGCTGAAAGAGAAAGGGATATACGTCAAGGCATTGACCTGGCAACAACACTGGAACGAATTGAAAAAAATTTTGTGATATCAGACCCTAGACTTCCTGATTGCCCAATTGTAAGATCATGTCTACATATCCAAGTTGCAGTACAATCTTCTGTTCATGTTGACATTGTTTTTCATAAAATTGTTACTTTTTTCCATGCAAAATCTGAAAATATTCAACCAACCTTTAAAAAATTCAGCTTTATGTTTTATGTTTGATATGGTTTCCCAACGTGGCTATGAGAAGTATGTTATTCCTTTTTCTTTCTTGTATCACCCTTTTGGAGATATCTTGCTCCGGATACATAAGAATGTGGTTTTTAACTTGCAGATATTTGCATCTGATAGCTTTCTTGAACTGACGGAGTATACACGTGAAGAAATTTTGGGAAGGAACTGCAGGTATGAAAGTTACTGCTTCGTGAAACTTCCATCTTAAATGCTGTTCTTCCCTATCTGGCAATCCCTCATGCAAGATGTCCTTTTTGTGGAACTTTCCTTGTTTTTGGCTTGTCACAAAAACACATTGTTTCCTTATATAGTTGAGATAATTCCAGGTTTCTTCAGGGACCTGAAACTGATCAAGCAACTGTTACAAAGATAAGAGATGCCATCAGAGAGCAAAGAGAAATTACTGTTCAGTTGATTAATTATACTAAGAGTGGTACAGTATAACATTCAATATTCTGAGATAAAAGTTAACGTTTACTGTGCACTTGGACTCATACTTCTTCATGTAAATAAAAAATTGTAGGCAAGAAATTCTGGAACTTATTCCACTTGCAACCTATGCGTGATCAGAAGGTGCCTACCCTTTTTCACATCTAGTTTCGTTGTTATTGACACTAAAGAATTTTTAGTTAATGGATACTGAAATTTTGTTTGTTATCTTTTGGAATATTCTCAGGGGGAACTCCAATACTTCATTGGTGTCCAACTAGACGGAAGTGATCACGTGGAACCACTGAGAAACCGTCTCTCTGAGAACGCAGAGCAAGACAGTGCTAAGCTGGTACATCTTTTGTCATTATCTTTTTTCTTTGCGAAGAACTTGGAGGGAGTTTGCTGGGATATTATCTATTTTTTAATCACATAATATAAATCAAGTACAAGAAAGGCAAAAGATAAGTACTTGCTGAAGACTTCAGTTAATAAATATGTTTGTCCTCTCAGTAATAGTATAAGTTTTAGATGGAGTGGTTTAGCAGTGCTACTAAATCCTAAGATAGTACCTAGGCAGAGTGTCAAATTCCCATATCCCAAAATTTATTTTAACGAGGAAATATGGAGTTTAAGGAGAGATCTTGCACTTGATCATAAACCAGACAGGTGGGTAACCACCTGCTCCTTGATTTCCCTCTCTATTGAAATCAAGGTCAAACATGAGGTTACTAGACCAAATAAAACCTTCTCATTATAATAATAATTCAAGATATTAAAGAGGCTGAAACATTAATCTTTTTTGCATCAACTGGTCTCTTAGAATTAGCACCTATAATCACCAACCAAATATTAAGACAGAGTTGACAACTTAACAATGCTTTTGCATTAGTCTCACCTCTCAAGATACCCCACAGCCCAACGGTGGACAACCCTATAATGATCATGAGTCAACTCTCTCAAGGAACAGCTGAGTTCTATCTCTAAACACATATTAATTTCAAGCTTGGCTAGTTGAAAGTAATCTATCTAATCTATATATGTTGCCTGCATTTGTAATGCTTTCTAAGACCGTCTGAAAGAAAATTGAGCAAAAGCAATGAGTTCCTTAACCATTTCTCCTAAAGGAGACTCACGAAAATATGGCATGCAAGTCATGTATGGATATTAGGTATCCAACTAAATATACAAAGATGTCTTCACCAGTGTATCTCGTTTGAAAATAAGTGCAAGTATCTTGCACTGACACGCTTCAGCATTGCTGATAGCAGAATAAAAATCATTGATTCAAACTTGACCATTTCTATTGGTATGTTTGGTCATTCTTTTGCACAGAAAATGGTGATTTTCCTGTGCCTGTTATCTGCTTCTGTGATTCCCATGTTACATGGAATTTTAAATTCAAGTACAAGCCAGAAATGGATATAAAGATTTCAAGGATTTTGTATCGCCACTTTTGTCTCATTACCAAGTTGCAAAATATTTATATAAAGGGAACTCGGAGCTACTAGTTTGATGCTTATATATTGTCGTAAGTCATAGAAGTTTAAGACGTGCTATGATAGTCCAAGTTTCTATTTGATACCTAGGTTTCTAGGGGTCCAGGGTTCGTCTCTATCCATTTTTTCTCCCTCCGGGAATGCTGAGCCAATAGATTGATGGTGGTATTCTTGTGCATGTCATAAAAGTTTATGACATAAAGCTAGGGCAGTTTGAGTTTTTATTAGGCACTTAGGTTGCTAAGGTTTGGGGATACTCTAACCATTTTTGGTTCCCGTGGTCAAATAAAATTTCCAAATTGACATCAAATATAACTTTACCAGGATTATAGCATTATACATGTAATTACAACAGCAAATATTACTATAGCGGAATTTTTCTATGTGAAATGCTTCTGTTCCTTATTAGTGCCACTTGCAGACTACCAAAGAGTTTTATATACATCAGAATGCCTAACATTGAATTATTCTGAAATACATTTTTAGAAACTAAAATCCTTAAATTTTGAAGTCTATGGAATAGTTTCTGTTATTAGAAGTTCTCATTTCAAAATCCTCCCATGTTTGTTGCTATATTTTCCACCTAAATCGCTTAAAGTTCAAGATGTCTAATTATCAGTTGAATATTTCTTTTTGCCAGGTCAAAGCTACAGCAGAAAATGTTGATGAGGCTGTTCGAGAACTTCCTGATGCCAACCTGGTAAGGTATTTCTTTCTCTCTATCTGTAAATTCAGATAAAACTGTTCACACGATTTTTCACTAAAATCAAACTAATTGAATCAATTGTGGAGTGCATAGAAGAAAAGGCAAGTCTTAGATTACAGAAGGACACGATTTCATTCAATGATTTTCTCCTGAGATCATTGCATTAATACAATAGAAGTGTGAGTTCTCATTTGAGTTGTAACTAATGTAACTCCATGCTGTGCCACTTTCAGACGCCGGAAGACTTGTGGGCTTTGCACTCTCAACCTGTATTCCCGAGGCCTCACAAACGAGATAGTACTTCTTGGGCAGCAATAAGAAAGGTATAAACTTGTGAAGTTTGCATATCATTAATAGTTCAATCTATCACCTTTTTCAGGATGTAATTGTTCATATCTAAATAGTCATGCTACATTATTTTGATTTGTGCTGAGATATGTTGTGTTTCATTACTTTTGGCACCAAAGGAGATTGAGAATCTTATGTCACAGTTCCAACTTGCAAGTATTCAACTTTTCAGTTTCTTTTAGATCATTTGAAGATTGAAGTTCATGGTGATTTCTTCATAAATCACGAGACTTTTTCTAGCATGGAAATAGAATTTTGCATTTTTATCTTATTGATGAATGTTTCTATTATGAGTGGTAAATGGATCATTTACAAAGATAATATGACTTGTACTTGCTTCTGAAGCCTTCTATTTTTTGACTTCATTTTTTTTTTTTATTATTTATGAGGAAGCATATCTATTGCAACTTTTGCTTTCGTTTAGAATACGAGTGTAAGTAGGCTGAAGCAAAAAATCAAATAAGAGATATTATCTTGTCCCTGCTGAGATTAGTTAGATAGGATCGGAAACACTCCAAGTTTTATATATTTATTCAATAAACAACCCACCAAAAACTACAAGAGACTGTTTATATAGAAAACATAGGTTAAGAAGAACCCTACACCCTGCGTAAGGACGTAAAAGCCCTTACTTAATTTAAAGTTCAAGAATAAAATAACATAAGAAAGCAATGACATAAATTAATGAAATGAGCTTCTTAGTGTCTTTTGGACTCCATCATTCTCTTTGGATTAGAAAAGGTTCAGCCAGTGTAGTACTTGGTTCTTCAAAGTAGCTTCTGATGTGTCTTGCATAGCAGCGTATTTGTCAATATTAAGTAATGATTGTGTTTCTTTCGCTAATATGTACTAAATAAAAAATATAGTTATATTTGTTATGTCATGCTTCTGTCCCATGAATCTTCCATTTGTTAGGAAGCCAATCTGTTTTTTTAATGTCCAGGAATTGAGGACTCACTGTTGCTTTATGTCAAGAAATGGCCATGTATTGAAAAAGTTCATTATATTTTTATTTTTAAAATTTTTGTTGCTGATGCAGTGGTATGGAAAATCTTCAATTTCTTCTTTTAAGTACTCAAAGTTTCCGGTTATTATTTTTTAAAATTAAACTTAATAGTTTGGCCCCTTCATGCATTTAGGAAATCTAAAGTTCCATTTCATCCCGTGACTTTGGAAATCAATACATATTTGAATATGCAGTTTAAGCAACTACACAGAGCATATTCCTATTTCATATTATGGAATGCACCCACTAATTCATTTGAAGATTGTAATTTGAAGGACATGGAGAATGACTTCCAACAGAGAAAGATTTGATAAACTTACATTCTGTTACATTTTGCCTTGCATCTAACAGATTTGTTCTTTACAAAAACTATTTTTATCCAATGTAGATCACTGAAGCTGGTGAAAAAATTGGACTCAGTCACTTTAAACCAATACGACCTCTGGGATGTGGAGATACTGGCAGGTATATTAATTTAATGTGACTCACTGATTTTATAAACTAGGTGGTCATTTGTTATACACTGAGGACTTCCTACATGTCATTGTCAGGTTGAAGTTATTACCACTATAAAACTGTTGAAATAATAAAAAGATTAAACAAAATGGGTAAATTAGACAGCATAGGATATAGGTGATCAGTCAATCAAATTTCTACTAAATGACATACAATGAAACGGATGCTCATACTTTTCATTTGAATTGATAATTAAACTTGAAAGGTACTTCAGAAAGTTTATGATTGGTTCTTGGTAATGCCAGTTCTCTTAAATTAAAGTCAATAATTTATCTTTTTCATCTCTGTGAACATTTTTTCTACCCAGTACCTGCATAATTCTAACATTTTTTTATCAATGATGTGAAAGGCTAGTCCCAATTCATTAGAGCTCAACAAGTAATTTATGACTAAGAACTTTTAAGAATCTTGTGATAAGAAATGCATAATTTATATTCTTAACATTCTTAAAATGTTTTTTCTTCACTTAGTTTTTATGAAGTTATTCATAAAACACGAAATCATGAAATACAAACGATCATATCTTGCCCATTAATCAGATTTAATGAAGGTACAAATATATCTCAGGACAACATCATATGATCAGCCCCAGGACACTAAACTATCTGTTTTAAGTTATTCTATGCCCTCTACCCAAGAAGCATGTTGATTTTCTCAGATTAAATGCTTCTTCAAAAAACATTTTTCTTCATTGAGCCCATGTTTGCTACAGTGTTCATTTGGTGGAACTAAAAGGTACTGGTCTGCTGTTCGCTATGAAGGCAATGGATAAATCTATTATGCTCAATCGTAATAAGGTATTTAGTGTTTAGTGAATTTTTCATATTCTTCTATCATCTGAGGCATATCTTCATTTTATACTATATTGCTTATAGCATCTTAACAGTGAGTTCTTGACAAAAATTGAACAACCATTTTCTGTTGCTTGATTTGCCTACATTTCCTCAGCTTTTTTCACCACTGTCTACTTTTAACATCAAATTATGTGATTATTAGATTCCAACCAAAAATTTATTTTCTACACAATAGGGTATTTGTCAGTAACACAAAGAAAGATTAGACTGGTATGTAAAGGATCCTATAAATATTATAGTGGCTGTAGTTCCATTTTTTTATCTGAAAGATAATATGGCATATCAGCTAGATGAAAAATAAAATTATTGCAATACACGTGTGGAAAAATGATAATAACTAGGTATGATCGAAATCTGTTTTTACTATTTTTACTAATTAGTAATAAAGGTAGTTCTGTTTGAAAACAACGTGGCAGGTGACAAGGATTAGAAATAAAGATATATTTATACATAATATACAATTAGTAAATATTTTTGGTTCAAACCCTTTAACTTTTCTGCATCTAATGAAGCTGCTGACAACTTCCACTTTCCTGAGGTAGAGTGGCTGCCAAATGTTATCTTCTTAATCACTTATAATGACAGATTTTTGCATTTCAACCCTTGTTTATTTCTGATTCCGTTCTAATTTCTAAATCTGTCTTTACATAGTCATCTTGACCTAACAAAGTCAAGCCCCTCATTAATTGTGCATGGAATAGATGTTAACATCATTAAGCAATTTGCAGGTTCATCGAGCATGTATTGAAAGAGAAATTATCTCGCTTCTAGACCATCCATTTCTTCCCACCCTCTACACCTCGTTTCAGGTTCTCATTTCTTGTGGTCATCTCATTTTCTATTGTATATTGTATTGAATATGTTGTTGTGAAGATATCACCGAAATTGCGTGCACACAAACTAATTGCATCACTTTGCAAATTATTCTACTCAGATTTAGTCGTATTCGGGCATTATTTTTGGGGGTTATGGTGCACAGTATCCCTTTTGTCTATCCATGACTTTAGTTGTTGACTGATTCTTCAAAGTTCTAGATATACCAGAGGGTTGTAATGTTGGTCCTTGGATCATAAATTAAGTCATATTATTTATTTAAACTCTTTATTAGTAATACGGTCGTAATAGCTAAATCTAAGTTTCATAGTCTCAGTTCCAAAAGAGCAAGGACAACTCAAAATGTATGGATATGCAAAATCATTTAAAATATTCATCATTTTAGAATGAGTGAGTTTGAATGTAGAACTATAATTCTTTTGTATTTTTTAAGTCTTAAAAGTTTGTTATTCAATATGTATGATTTTAACCTTGAGAAGTTTCAGAAATTTGAAATCCACAACAAATCCGAAAATAAGCTTCATTGGAAGTTCCATTGTGCAGACCTTTGTTATAACATGTAGCTGATTGAAGTGACACTCTACATCAGAAAGCCATTACAAGTACATACATGAATTAATAACTTAATGCAATTGTGTTAACATTAGATGTCTCATTTTAAACATCTTCAGAAACGTAGTTTTGATTATACTTATTCAAATTTCATTTTGGTCTCTTAATGATTTTATTTTCTTTGGATGAAATAGTCTTCTGTATTCCACTGTGATGCTTCAAAAAGTGTGTGTGTAACGTAATGCCTGTGACGTGATAGTTGGGAAAATAGTAATCTTTATGCTGGGATTCCTCTTGTAAAAAGAAGTCGTTATGGGATGTGCATGGAAGTGTATCTGTGCTAGAAAATAAGTTAGAAAAAGTGATGAGAAATAACATTTAGATGGTCACATTGTAATTATTTACTTCGGTAATATTTTTGAGGAAAAAATGATACATGCATTTTCTTAATTAAATTTGAGTCTTGGCTAGCATGTGTTACGATTGACTCAATATTCCATCCTAGTCGAAGAGGCTTGCCTTTGAATATGGTATCTGATTCTCCTCTGACGTCTCTTTGTCCTCCCAGACGCCTACACACGTTTGCTTGATAACGGATTTTTGTCCTGGGGGAGAGTTATTTGCAGTGCTTGACAAACAGCCCATGAATATATTTAAGGAGGAATCAGCTAGGTATTTCATTGCAAATCTCTATTAATCTATGTAAAACAAATTCAGTTATCACCTTTATATGTTTGATGACTTATTATTAACCTCAAACCAATATCTACTGTATCCAAGAAACCAGGAGATTATGCATCCGGTTTCCTTATGATATTGTCAATGAATTCAGACTCCTGATATTATCCACATGCCAAAAACTTCATGGTTTAATTACTATTAAAATAGAAATATCTAAAAACTAAAAGACTAGAATGAGTTTATTCTTATTCTGTTATATCTAGTTCTTGGTTTGAATATCTTATCTAGCCGATGCTCCTTTTGATGAACAATCTCCAAGCTATAGATTGCTTCATCTTAATAGAGAAGAGAAAAAAAAGTGCTTAGTTTCAAACTGTGTTAAAATTTGTCAAGTTTAATAAATACCTCTAACGTGGGCATCTCTGAACCTATCAAGATAAAAAGAAAAATTAACAGGTAACAAAATTTGACTCAAGTTTATATCACATTAGATCCATTATAATCAGTGCTAGGTAGATTTTCACTTTTTAGTTTGGTTACCAGTAACTTTTCAATGCTCTCTGTCATATCTTAACAGGTTTTATGCAGCAGAGGTTGTCATTAGCTTGGAATATCTTCATTGTTTAGGTATCTTATATAGAGGTTAACTTTGTAGATAAAATTTTTGCTTGCCACATTAAGACCGTTTGCTCGAGCATAATGTCATACTTTTTTCCTTTGAACAATTTTGGAAGCGAACACTATCTGTTAAGTTCAAATTCTTGTATGAATTCTTGCTTCTGGTTATCTTAGAAATAAATGAAGTCATTAAAAAGAAAAAAATAAATCCTATCAACAAAGAATCACTGTATCATATCATCTTTGTTAGTGTTTCAAAGCTAGCATGTCAATATTATTTCTTTATTAAAATACTGTTTCACTCAAAAGTTATTTGGACAGAAGCACTTTAGAAGCTGTTAACTTGTTTTTAAGTTACACCATGTAAAATAAACTATTGTTTAGTAGCAGGGAGTTTCATTCTCTCACATTCAAACCTTAACATTCTTTTGTCGGTTCTCTGTTCTCGCATCACAGGAATAATTTATCGGGACCTGAAACCAGAAAATATTCTACTGCAGAAGGATGGGCACGTTGTATTAACTGACTTCGATCTATCATTTAAGACAGCTTGTGAACCCCAAGTATGCCACAATCTTCTCTGTAGCATATTTTTGCTATACTATATTTAGATAATTCTGTTTGTTTATATTTCTTTACTTTTGGGATCGACATCTTTGGGGTTCTATTTTCATGCTTTTTCTGAAATCACTTATGGCCATGTAAACAATGACAAGTTTACAGCATTAAGTTCTTAAAAGTTTGATACACTCAAATGAATTCCTGAAAGGCAAAGTAGATGTTTGTATTTTAAATTTAGAACAACCCTCGCTAGTACTGAACTATTTTTAATTATAATGGAGGGAACTATTTGCCAAGGTTCTCATTCTGTAAAGCAAAATTTCTCTTACTAATTGTAAAAAATATTTTCAATGTTATACAGACCTTGTTGCTCTCTTAACGCACAAAATGAAAATAATTTTGGTGTGGTAAACTCTGTGTAATTATGCTTATTAGATTCCAGGATCGATCAATTCTCAATTACGTTTTTTTCCCTACTAAAATTAACCACATATTTCTAGGTTTTAAGGCATCCACCGCCAAAGAGAAGAAGATCAAGGAGTCAACCACCTCCTGTTTTCATTGCAGAACCAAATACTCAGTCAAATTCATTTGTTGGAACTGAAGAATACATTGCACCGGTATGGTGTGTTTTAGTTTCTATATAGTGATATTGTTGCTCCTCCTAATTACTTATTATCAAACAAACAACTGTTAAGACTTTTCAATGGTAGCATCAGGGGCATTGTCTTCTTCAGTTAAAATTGAAGATCGGTCAATAAGAACAAGTCCTATAATTCATATGAGAAGTCTGGGGGCAAAAATATAAATGAATCGGTCTTATAATCATGCTTGTATAGATGATTTTTATACACTATCCTTAACTTTGATGTACCTTTATGGGATAAATAAGATCATAGCTGAGATCAAATCCTGACACCAACTAGTGAGCTCATAGTTTTAACTGGGAAACCAGACAGTATTTAGTTGAATCAGAGAAAAGAGATATTCCTAATAAACTTGATGTTAGCTACATGAATCTATTTTTGCCAGATTTATGAGTTAGTTCAGTGCAGTATGCTTTTCATTTTCTTATTTTTATCACCTTTTGTGCTTTGAGGGATATTCTGAGAAATGAGTGATGTGCCTTAAGAACAACTGTTGTTTTTTCCCAGAGTTTCTCTGTTTATTTAATTCAAAAAAAAAAAAAGTTATTAGCTATACCATTAGCTGCATACACATAGCTCTTGAAGGTACCTATTACCTACTGGTGGATTCATTTCAGGAAATCATAACTGGCGAGGGACACAGTAGTGCTATTGATTGGTGGGCTCTTGGTAAGTATATATGGATTGAATACTCCTCCTTCATCAAATATGTATTACACACTTTATTAGATAGCAATTGCATACTTGAAAATTATATTTGAAGTAGTGCTCGAAGAGATTTTTTATTCTTTCTCCCACAGAAAAAATATGTAGATTTCACAAGATTTGCTATTCTGCATGGCTGCATGTTTCGTTTATACTTAATAATCGCGGATGTAATACGATTTAACTATTGTTTCTTGCTTTTCTTGTCTCACGATTACTTGTATTTGGAATTCAGGCATTTTATTGTATGAAATGCTTTACGGCCGTACACCATTCAGGGGAAAGAATAGGCAGAAGACATTTTCCAACATCTTGCACAAAGACCTCACCTTCCCAAGTAGCATTCCGGTAAAAAGCATGCACTCTGACGAGAATATAGTTGGTAAAATAGCGTTGAATTGCTCCCCTTCATTTGGTTTCCTGAACTTTTTCGTGGGTTTATTTCACTGGTAGCCACCCAACTTTATAGTTGGTGTCACCATGGCCATCGAACTTAATTTTGTTTCACCATGGCCATTGAATTTTATACTTAGTGTCATCATGGCCACCCAATTTAATTTTATTTCACTAAGGCCATTTAATTGCAAATAACATTTCAGTTTTTCACTATGGCCACTCAATTTCATATAATATTTCACCATGGCGACTCTACTTCTTTTTACTATTTTCATTAATTTTAAAAGGGGTAAAACGGTAACTTTACATTATATATATATAATAAAATATAAAAAAATAAAATAAAATAAAAACTTATATTAAAAAAAAAAACTTTAAACGTTTATTTTAAAATAATTTTTTATTTAATTTTCTTTTTTTAAAGAACATTTTTTTAAAATAAATTTTTATTTTATTTTATTTTTCTAAGTAACTTTTTGTTAAAAATAAGTTTTTATTTTATTTTAAAAATGTTTGTTTAACAAGTTTTTATTTTTTTTTAAAATAAGTTTTTATTTTAATTATTTTAAATTTTTTTTATATATATATAATGCAAAATTACATTTTTACCCCTTTAAAATTAATGAAAATAATAAAAAGAAGCCGAGTGGCCATTGTGAAATATTATATAAAATTGGGCGGCCATAATGAAATGTTATATGCAATTGAATGGCCTTGGTGAAATAAAATTAAATTGGGTGGCCATGGTCACACTGAGTATAAAGTTCTGTGGTCATGGTGAAACAAAATTAAATTCGGTGGCCATGGTGACACCAATTATAAAGTTGGGTGGCCACCAGTGATATTAACCCCTTTTTCATTTACGCAGTGGTTTCTAAGTATGCTGAATTAAATCAAGTACTTATTCTTGCTGTCAATCCACGTATTGGCATTGAAGGAAACTGTCAATTTTAATGATTTAATAACCTCAAATTAGTTTAGAAATTTAGCTTATTGGTGTCAAATCCGCCTTCACGTAAGGAAATTTAATGTGGGTAAAATCTCACACCGGTTAAGTATAAAAATACTAACCAACATATAACTTAACAAGGCTAACCTTTTAAGATAAAAGGTATCGGAGCTCGTAAAGCTAATACGAGCAATCTGGTATGTTTTAAGCTAAAACGAGCATTCGGATTCCATGATTGGTGTGTTCAAATGAGCCACCATTTTGCCAGAACATGTTTGTTGAGGGATTGAGTTACTACTCTTAACAATGTTGACCTTTTAAAATGAAACTCCATGTCTTAATAGTTAGAATGGTATTTTCCAAATCATATAGGATTGAGTACCCCATTGCCAGACCATAAGAGTACAAACAAAATTTTTTTGAAATCATGTGGTAGAAAGCTACCATTTCCCCTAAATAATATCTATGCTGAAGATTATTTTTATGCTTCGAGAAAAATGAAATGAAGCAAAAACATAATTATGATTCTAAATAAATTTTATTGAAGAATTTAATCTGTACTTTCTGTCTTTTCCTCTTTGTATTTTTCCCTGCTTGGTAAATTGAGATTGAGAAAGAGGGGTTGGAGTATTATTTATTTGCATAGGGTGCCTCAGTTTTGCGAATGATAGTGATGGAGAGTAACGAAATCAAACTGGTTGGTGAGATATACCTGCCAAGAAAATTTCAAGTTTGTATGAGCTTAACATTATGGGAAGAATGAAACAGTTCATTTCAGATTCATCAACCAAGTAATCATAAACTCTTTGTCAGTGGTAAAAGAAAAAAAAAAAAGTTTGGACGTAACAAATCATTTCAACATTATTGTCGATAGTGAGTGATATAAGTATAAACCCCATTAAGTGTGCCAAAATTGAATGAACTAGCATAATGTCATTTGTGTTGTCACCAAAGATATTGATATAATGATATTACAGGTAACACTTGCAGCAAGGCAGTTGATTAATGCACTGCTAAATCGAGATCCTGCTAGTCGTTTAGGATCTAACGGAGGTGCAAATGAGATCAAGCAACACCCTTTCTTTAGTGGAATTAGATGGCCTCTCATTCGTTGCATGGTATTAACTTTCAACTTCTTATTTAACAAAAATCTGACCTTAAATATCGAAAAGAAAAAGTCCAGGTTTATCACTTTTACTGAAACTTATTTTAGAACAGAAGTTGTATATCATGAACATTGTCTATCATGCAGACCCCACCACCACTAGATGTGCCTCTTCAGTTGATCGGAAAGGAAGCAGGTGCAAAAGATGTAGACTGGGACGACGAAGGGGTGCTTGTAAATCCTATGGAGTTATTTTAAAGGTATGAATTAGCTATAATTATGAAAGAAAACAACATGAAGAAATGGTTATTACAAGAACATTACACATTTTCGCCTACGTTGGCTTACGTTTGTGTATATATTTATCTCAACCGCAGAACTATGCATTATTCTTATTGATGTTAATTGCAGGGCTGCATATGCTCATGTAAAGAAAGGAATGCGAATATTTCTATTCTTCTTTTACCAGAAAACAGGTCCAGGTTTGGCTAGATGGAATTATTTGCACATGCTATACAGGAGAACAACAATAAGTCATCAGTGTATACTGGGTGGTTAAATAATATTAATTTTTTCTGTGGGTAGGGGACGGGTTATAAGATGATACTTTTTTGAGGATGATGATGCTCTGTAACTTGCATTCTATGTGACTCCTAGATGTAACAAAGTCTATAAAGTTCAACATGTCCTTGGTATAAAGAGAAGGCATCAAAATAATAAAGACATGTATAATCCTGTTGAGTGATGAATCTGATCAAACTTTTCTATTTTGATGACAACAATTTAGAGTTATCTAATCTGTAAACATTTCTGATTAGGAAGAATTATATATATTAAGTAATTTGTTTTTGCATAGATTATGGCTTTAGATGTTAGGTACTCGGGTAGATTCAAATGGTTGAAGGACAAGAAGATTTACAGTGGTTTTTAAAAGAATTTTTCGTAAGGTGGCTTCTCAAGTAGTGTAAATGTGCAAGCTAAAATCTTTTATTTAAATGCTTGAGGACTTCACATGAATAATCCGTCTCATTTCTGCGTGTGAAGGTTTCAAATCTTTCAAAAATGTGCAGATTATATCCGAACTTTTAAATCATAGCTGCAGAGGTCCCAAACTATTCAAAATTGTGCGATGGAAAAACCTATTTCGTAAAAAATTAGTTAGTTACCGAAAGTCAACTTCAAAATAGTATTTTTAAACATTAATTAATATTCGAAAGGAAAATTTTCATTGAAGGTCCTAAACCTTTCAAAAATATGCAGTGCGGTCCTAAACTACACATTGGTTGGTTGAGGGGCCTCAAAAACTACTGCTAATTAGCTTGATCAAGTAGTTAGGTCCTATTGGCTTTGTTGGATTTGAAGAGAATTTATTTATCTTTATTTATTTTTTATCAGTTCTTTAAAGGTTCTTATTAAGGGGAAATGTAGTTGAATGGCTAGAGAAAATGGGGTCGACGGAGGAGGAAATGAGGTGGTGGCTGATGCTGTTGTGTTTGCAGCTCAAATATTGGTGGTTTTCACTAGCCAAGATGGGGGAGGATTGTTCCATGGGTGGGTTTGGGTTGCGGTTGGGTGATTAGATGAATACAGAAATATGGATATTTTTGGTTAACTTACAGTTTTTTTGGTGAAAATCGTTAGAGGTCATTTCAAGCATATTTATTAAAGGTTTGGGATTGCTGCACATTTTTGAAAGGTTTGGCACTTCCAATGCTAATTTTCCTTTTGTAATTAATAAATGTTAAAAGATCATTTTTCCTTTTACATTTGATCAAGTTGTGGTCAAACGCTTTGGTCAACTAACTACTCCGAAAAACCTTTCGCCACGGTTTGAAAGATTTGAGACCTTTACTACAATTATTCCTACTTTTATTGTAATGCAATGTAAACTATTTGGAGGGACGTGTGAAAGAGGATTGTTAAGGTCAAGAATGTCCAAGCCTTTTACAAGATATTAACAAAAACTAGTATTGCTTCAGCAATAACTAAAAGGGCCTGAGCGGACAATGGCTCGAAGCATTAAAAGGAAATAGGAAAATTCATCATATGAAAATGCTATACTCAACCCTATTACCCTTAGAAGGCCTCGAACTACTTATCAATCTTTTCCCCTAAAGATCCTCAGGCCAATCTTATGACATTAGTTAAGACAATAATAATGTAGAGTTTAATATCTTAGATCACGTATCAACCTAACATGAAACAACTGTTTTTGTGCAGTAGAGGTGTGAAGACAAAGTCTACGTACTGTTCAAGATATCATAATTTTCTTGATTTTAAGGTACATTCAAAATCACATGTAATTAAAGCTTCGTTATAATCTTTGTTGCACAATTTGTACATCGACATAAATAATAAAAAACCAAACTCTAAAAGGACATCGACTACACAATGAGAAAAAAGTCAGCTTTAAACACAATGGATATAGAACTTTCAACTCTTGATTTCAACCTTGGTGACCTTTTTGTCATTGCTAATCAATTTAGGCTCCCTTCTCTTTTCCTCAGCCAATATAGGCACAGTAATCCTTAAACACCCCATTCTCCAAATGGAGTGGTGAGTGGGGAGTGTGTGAGGATTTTAAATGGTTCTTTTTGTGGTAACATTGTTTCCCACAAGTAGCTGCCGTATGGGACTAAGGCCTGCACTTGGATTGACAGTAAAACAAGGCTCAAAATAATTCAGTTCCTGTTATGACCCATTGTGGTGATGTACGTACTGAGTTTCTGGAACAATGCGGCTCGTAGTCTCAGCTATTTACTAATCAAGATTCAAGTGAATTCATTTAGTGAATGCTTATAAGTTGGTCAAACCTCATGCTGGAATATATGGATCCCTTATTAATGCTAGCCGAATTCATATCCATAGTTAGCGTATTCATCATAGTTTGCAGTGCTAGCTCCGTATCAAGGTCACGATTGATATCGTCACTAACATCAATATTGTCTGCTACAAATAAGCTCTTTGAGCTTGAACCAGAAATTCCGGGAATCATGTGTTGCTTTTTAACATTTATTCATGGGCAGGTTGAGAGAATTAGGACATTGATGAAAAAAGAAGGGGTAACAAAAACAACGGGATGGAACATGGTGGTAAGATACACAAGTTTATGTTAGGGAACCAATCGCATGAAGGATCAGTTAAAATCTAGTGGGTATTAGCAGAAATGAAAAAGAAACGAAGACTTCTGAATACGAGGCTGATAAGGGCAGTGTGCTGAGAGACATTGAGGAAGATATCGAAAAATTGGCTGTTGCTTTTGCTCTTATTTTTACTGAACCCGGAGCTATCACAAGGGTGGTGAAGAACCCAATGATTTGTGGGGATTGCCGTACAGAAATAAAGATGATGTCTAAATTAGAAGATAGGGAGATTATTGCAAGGATAACAACAGATTACTGGTCTCAATGACAATTTGTGTTCTTGCAAAGACTACTAGTAGCATGTAGATTCATTCATTCAATTTTCTTCTTTACCATATACTGAATCTTAGTCATTTCGACACTATTTAGGTCAAACTATCAATTTGAATCTCTTTAAAGGTCAAGAACGAAATGCAACGAGTACACAAACTGGTGGCTGTTGCTGCAAACCAAGAGGATGATTATCAAATGTTGTTATCACTGGCCAGATTAGGCAGATTATTAGAGACCCAAAAAGAAGAGTTCGGTCTGGACTCCCTGCCCTGGTGTTTCTGAGATTAGTTGGATAGGACCTTAAATATTTGAACATCAAGATTGTTTAGATTGCCCCAAATTTATCTGAATTATGATACAGCAACATTATTAAAGATGGCAGGTGAAAGTGTAAGAAAAAACCTAATCCCACACCCATCAAAGTCCAAAGACATTCTGAGTGCAGCAATGCATACTACTTGCAACAGCATACACAAGCTTTGACAAGCTGGAATAAATTAAAATTATGAAGATGAAGTTGAAAAACGTCTTTCCAACTGCGATTCTTTTCCACAGAGACCCCTAAAATACAAATTCAAAAGCATATTAAAAGAAAGAGAGAAATGTCGAAGTTGTTCAGAAAACCCAGATCCCATCAGCAGACACTACTTGATGAACTTAACACGTGCCACTGATTCAACAATTTCTAACTTTGATATGTTATATTAAAAGTTACAAACTTCTAATTCCCCACTTGACTGATGTTGAGATTCAAATTCGAAACGACAAGGTTAAACTTTAACCCTCTTGCTACTGCAACTAGGGCACTTGTACTGCTTGATATGCTCGGCTTTTGCAGGTGTAATCTTCACGCACTTCCCATGGAACCATTTCTCACAGATATCACAACAAATCCAGAATTCATCATCACCGTAGTTATCCCCACAAGCCCCACACAGTGTTGCTCCCTGTTCATCCTCTTCTTCCTCCTCCCCACTGTCATCCTCTTCTTTGGGTGCAGGCATCTTCACTGCCTTGTGCTGGGGCTCAGATTGCCGAGATTGCTAAAATATGCAAAAACAGACCATGCATAAGTAACCATGTGTATAAAGTTTGAAGACAAGGTTATATAATATAGCACTTACCATTCTTCCACTAGATTTGTTCTTGCCATTGTTATTGGGAGCAGTAGCTTGGTCCTTTGCCTGCTTAACAGGTCCTGTCACAACTTCAAATACAGTTGGGACATCATTAATCATCTGGAAAAGCCTTTTCCTGCAAAACCAATTCCCAGCTAAAGTCAGGAATCAAATAGAGTTTAAAATGTCATCTCCGCAACAATTATAGCTACTAGCGCAGTAAGTGAAGACATTAGCCTTGGAAAACTAGCAAAGAAAACCTAAGATACATGAGCTTTTGACGATTGTCTCAAAGATCGCAAGCAGCAGTATCATAAAAGGTCCATCAAAATTCTGAACAAAGAACCAATTCATAAGATAAAATGATATATGTCCTGCCCATTAGATGATAAAGATACTGACCATATCCTATGCTATTTGGCAGAGGAGAAAATTGTGAGTAGATTTCTAATCGTAATTTTCTTATATGATGTTATCATAAGCTTTGTCAAGTGGAATTCATAGCAGAGCAACCATTTAAGATATATAGGTTATGAAATTTATCTTTTGCATTTCGGAGCAATTATATATGATTCTTAGGATAAAAGAGTCAGGAACCTGTCTCCAGGATAAAGAACACCCAAAAAGAGGAAGCACCCAGTTTTTACAGCCAGCATTATGGGTGTAAACATTGACTAGAATTAACATTAACAATTTTGAATTTATACAACCATTTGAATTAAAAATCCCGGTCAGATATACCATGAACATTGAGCTAAATCAGTCACCGCTGTATAACTTCCATATGTTTTCAAGTACATAAATACTTGCTTCCCCACAGAAATTGTGCATACCAGAGTAATAACCAAAGCTAACGAATTTGGGGAAGCAACCTTGCATCCTTTTTTATCAGTCTTGCGGCTGAATGAACTTTATTTGTGCATGGAAATTACCTATAAGTACTCGCTATGAAAGAGGAAAAAAAATTGGGGAAGAAAACTAGCATCTGTTTTAGCTGTCTTTGTGGTTGAAAGAATTTTATTTGTTCTTTAAAACTCCCTTTCAAGTACTCTCAACACTTGGAGTAAGTTCACTAAGGAAAAAGGAAAAGAATTGGGGAAGCAAACCCGTATCTGTTCAATCAGTCTTTGTAGCTGAACTAACTTTATTCATGCTAAAAATAACCTTACTATAAAACAGGAAAACACAGATCTTAATAAATCACGGTAGATAGCTAAGCAATACAAAAACTAGAAAATGATTTAAGGGAAAAAAAAAAGTGTGATAGTACCAAGCACTATATTCTAGGGTTTAAATTCATCAATTTTTTTTGAGTTTTGATGATCCTAGAACAAGTCTTGTACATTCATCCAATTCTAAGGAATGCATCTACGGTCAAGTCCAAGCCAAAAAAAAAAACATAAATGTATTCAACCCGCCCTTCCTGGATAAGTAACAGATCTAAAAAAAGACACCTGGAAAGGTTAAATAAAACAAACATCATCTGTATATCCCTAACCATTGAAAATAAAATCTTGTTAAATTAGGTCATTCCCAAAGAACAATAAAACGCAAACGACAACATGTTTAAATAATTGCTCTTCATATAGGTACACATTTGGAAAGTTTTAAGTTCAAAGATGGATATGAATGTGTAATGAAAACATGAACCAACAGAAAGCAGTCTCATTATTGACTCATCATCAGATGTGAAGCAAGGACAAAAACTTCAAAGTTGCAATTTGCAGATGTACAGAGGGAAGGGAGACAAAATTGAAGAATGAGTAGTCTGAAGCATAATTATTAGAAAACTCAGTGAAGAAACATGCACAATAATGCAATCCAGAAATCTTATTTTAACATTAGAAAAGAAATGTTTTATTGCAAGCTAGGTAAATACTGAGTGGAGCAAGGATCCATTGATATGGAGAAAACACCAGCTGTATATACGCACAACTACAAAGTCAACCAGAAGAAGCATAGGTACGCAAATAGTAATAATCATCAGCTTATCAAATTAAACCAAAAATTTAGAAGTAGCTATAATTCAAAACAACTAATTACGAAAAGAGAGAGAGAGAGAGGGAGAGAGAGAGAATTCCAACATAAACTCCAGCTGAAACGGGAGAAGAAAAAAGAGGGACAAACAATATCTTGCATGAATAAGAAGTAAAGGACTAAATTTGCAGATATCATTAACAATAACATGATTGAAATCATAGTTGTAATCGGTATTGTTCAATTAGCTTGTCGAAATGTCAAGCAGATGATAGAAATCCATTATCGTAAAAAGGTATTTTTTAAATATATAGCACCACGACATATAAAATAAGTTCACAAATAGATCGGGTGTTTCAAAAATATAATTACCTTTCACTCTTGCCAAACCCAAAGCGCGCACCAAAGTAAAATGCAACAGAAAGCAGCCAGGAGTCACTGTGAACTGCAACAAGTGATAACCAGTCCTTTTCTTGCATCCCATCTCTAGCAAAGTTTATTCCCAGGGCTGGTTCGGGAAGTTCAGGAGGCACCTCCTCGGCAGGCAAGTTGACTTCCCATGTCTCATTTGGAAGCCCATAGAGACAGAGGTTCTCCTTTTCTGTAAACATGTAGGCAGTCAAAATAGCAACCAACTCCATATAGTCTGAATTTGTTCATAAGATGCATATTTGGAAACCGTTCAACAGTGAAAATAAGAAAACAGAGTAAACTCCGAGTCCGCAATCACTGAAGATCCATTTCATTTGGAAAATGTTATTATCACCATTAATTTTTGCTTTTAATGAACATGAATTCAGCAGTAAGGGTGAAAACAACATTAAAAAAGACAATACACCTCTAGGCAATTCCTGACAAGAGAAAAAGAACACGTGTTGATCTAATAGGGTAAAAAGGTGCAAATGAAACTATTTGTAACCCTCAATATGACAATTATTCCTCAATAACATAAAAAAGTACCAGGTGAGCATCTACTTCAACTAGAAAAACCCCTTAATTTCCATTGTCGAAAACAGAAACAAAGCAATTGGTTATACCTATCATCTCTGATGCTCAGACTCTTTGAAATAGTTAGAGTACACGTGTCGGACACGACACGACATGGGTATGGATATGGAATATGTGTCGGATCCTCTAAGTTTCAACTGAACACTTCGTCGTTTTTGCTTCTTATTCCTTCTTTTTCTTCTTTATTTCTTCTTTTCATTTTCTTCTTTCCCACTTTTGCTCTCTATAAACCTAACGTCGTCGCCGAGAGGGTAGAGAAAGGCGGCGGCCCTAGGTTTCACCTTCTTTTCCCTCCTTTTTCTTTTTTCTTTCCATTTTTTTTTTATTCTCCTTCTCTCTCCCTATATCGGTGGTTTAGAGTTTTGTTTATATAAAATGAAAATGAGTTCCATATAGTGCTACTTAGTGTTCCATTGAGTCCAAATTACAATCAAGTTCCTTATTTTCTATTTTATATAACATTTAGTGTGTGTTTGAATTTCATTAAAATGAGAATAAAATTTTTGGAATAGTGATTGATGAGAGAGTGTGTGGTGGAAAAATTTTAGATTTGTTGTGTAATATTATTTTATTTAGAGAATGTATGGTTGAAATGAAGAAAGAGAAAAAAATGAGAATGAGATTAAAATGAGTGTCAAACATGTAATATTATTTTATATAGAGAATGTATGGTTGAAATGAAGAAAGAGAAAAAAATGAGAATGCCATTAAAATGAGTGTCAAACAGAGGCTTAATAATTCCTATAAATAAAAACTAAAGCCTAAAATTCTATTTTATTCGTCTTAACCCCTTATTAAATACCAATTTCATTCATTGTGAATAATTAGTTTTAGTTTATTCATAATGACATATTAGATTAATAAAAAAAAATTGAAGTTTGAAAGACGTACCCACTTACCTGTTTTTGAATTTTGGACTATTTTTAGCCATGTTCTCGTATCCTACATTTTAGAATATGAAAGATCCGACACTTAGCTACATACCCGTATCCGATACCCGAGTCCAACCATCATAGCCTATCATAGATGCATCATTTTATATGCTCCCAGTTTTCCAAGGCTTATTTAGCTATTTTCCAGTCCTCAGAGAAATCATACTGGATATGGCCCATATAATTAATGACTAGAAACAAATAAAATCACGGAATAACCGGAAAATATAAAGACGTGAACAGATTTCCAAAACAAATGAAATGAAACACTACAATGATTCACATGCACCTCCAATTCACCACATGGCTTAAATTACCAGTCTTGTGAACAGTATAACTAAACAGCAAAAATGTCCACACACTCAAAAGAATATGCTGAATGAGTAGATAATGTTAAAAAGCAATGCCTTAATAACACAGAATAGAATAAGTAGACCACGACACAAAAGAAAAAAGAAAGAAACATACACATAGAAACACAGAAAAACACTCAAAAGACACCAATGATGAAACTCCACAATAGATGGTCATTTATCAAAAAGTCTCACCAGGATCGCACTGCTGATAAAATTTCTCAACATCTGCACAAAAACGATATACGTCAGAATTATCCAAAAATAAATAAATAAAATTCCACTACACTATTATATGCAAGTAATTTTGAACACACAAATATATGTCATAATTCCAAACACATGCATATACACACATAAATACATATATATAAATACGTAAAAAGATATATATATATTTTTTTTATAGAATTACGAAGGAAATGAAAAAAGAAAAGGAAAGACCGGTTGTGAGTGCTTTGATGAGGCCAGCTCGACGGCCTTTGAAATCACTATAGACTTCCTCTACAGTTTTCGGTATCGGATGCGGAATTCCTTCCATTTCCTACTACTCCTTCTGACCAATTTCCAGTCCTTTTTGTGCTGCTATTTGACGGACAACCACACAAAAATCCCCAAAAATTTAAACGCTTTTCTGGCGTAATTGAGCACCAAATAGTAAAATTAGGGTTTTGTCGATGAGGCTAGGGTTTCTTCCACACGACTCCCAGTTAATTTTAACAGATAGTAAAAACGAAATTGCTATAAATATTTTGAGTGCGAGAGAGAAATTGGAATCTGAGAGAGAAGAATATGGATGAGAGAGTTCGAGTGGGAGAGATGATGGGGAGAGAGAAATAAACCAGGAAAGTGACGTGTTTTGCAGAGGTGTCAGTACAAAGCCTTTATTGGTTAATTTCATCAATGGTCACTAAACTTCTAGTTAAGTCTCAATTAGGTAACTGACCTTTAATTTTTCTCAATCAAATTGTTAAACTTCAATTTAGTCAACATTAAAAACTAATAAAAAAATTTGACCAAATATATATGTCACGTGACATGATTAAGTAGCATATTTAACTATAAACAAAGTGTATTGGAGAATTTCGTAGTTAAATTTGATATAGGGACTAAAAAAATGACTAATTTAAAAAAAAAAGAATTGTGGTAAATTAAAGTTAAGTGACTTAATTGAGATTTACTGAAAGTTTAATGACCTTCAATAAAATTAACCCAACTTTCATTTTTATAAAGTATTTGTCAAGAATAAATTGCATGATCAGTCTCCAATCTATACAGTGAGTCGCATATCGGCCCCAACCGTTATTCTTTCGCGTCGAACTCTCGAGCTTCCGTTTTCATCCAACTTTAGTGTCAAATTCCATAAATTTTCTTTACGTTTTAACCACATATTCATATAAAACATATTTCTCAAAAAATTATTTCTCGAAAATTATTCATCAAAACAAGAGCTAAATATTTAATTTATTAATAATATTCATTTTTATTAATTTGGATGTAGGACAATCCGCCATAGAATTCTTAGTACTTGAGGGACACTAGTATTATTTAGTTGGTAGGATTTCACTTCTATGAGGACTGAGGAGTCCTTTATTGATTTTCTTCTAGAAGTTTTATTTCTTCCCTGAAACTACTAGTTAAGAAATTATGAATGCCTATATTAGAAGATGGTTAAGCTTGTTTTTCCATATCGTATCATTTTATAAGAGTGAAAGAAACGAAGAGCGTGCTACATGTATACAAAAACGAGCATCCCTCTTCCAATAAAAATGATTTGGGGCAACGGTTTCGACAAAAGTTTCATCTATCCATAAATCAATCTACGAAATCAAACACTTTTAGAAAATTGATATAATATTTCTCATATGAGATATGAAAAATAACAATATTAGGAGGCATAAATAAACAAAATATCTTGAGTTAGAAACATATTGTACAAGTGGTGTCTTTCCTGTGTGTACGAGTAATGTCTTTCTTATTGGGTTTTTGTTGCTATGAGGTGTCAAGATAATCAAATTAATTTATAAATATGTCAATATGAATAATCCTTGTTACAAAATAAAAAATTCGTACTCGATATAAAACGTACAATAACGTGCTGACTATTTGATCACTTTACAAATTTTACTTGAATAAATGGCTTTGATTGTAATGTGTTCTTTAGAAAAGATGGAAAAAATAAATACTATGTAGCAGACAAAAGACAATTTGTTTCTTTTCATTAATTTTCCATTCGTACGAGATTTGTGTACACAACACAATTTATCATGTTGATTACCTTGAACCCAGTTAATACAAAATAATTGTCGCTTTCGCAAATGATTTTTCATTAATTTTCTTTTTTTCTTTTTCTGATGGTAAATATTAAATAGTGAATAAATACAAATACAATAAAAAATAAATAAAAATCCGTAGATAACATACTCATACTTTTAATATTTTATGGTGATGCAATTTCATATATCTACCACCAAGAACTATAAAAGAGGTTGTGACATAAATACGATAATCTTAATTATTGACAAATTGCTATCAACCCATTTACGTCGATTAGGGGTGGACAAAATGATCAAACCATATCAAGCGTCTCGGTTCGGTTCTACAAAAAAAAATATTTAATAGTTCTGGTTCTTAGAACTAAGAACCATTTGGTTCGGTTCTAATTCTAGTTCTAGAACCAAGAACCAAACTCAATATTTAAATTTTGTTATTTTATATATATTTACAAATTAGTGAATTATAATTTACACAAAAAAAAGTCAAAGTTCAATTGAAAATTAGGATATAAATGTCATGTACCTTCGATTTCTCTTTTCTCAATGTGGAGACTCGAGACTTTAATTCATTTTGGAGACCCAAACCTTATTTCATTTCTCGTTTTCTCTCCTTTTCAATTTATACAACGACTTCCAAATGGAGATCAACAACAACAACAACTTGTTGTCCACCTTCGTACTCAGCATCATCGCATAGATTTTTGAAATTCAATTATCAAATTTTTGTTGGAAAAATAAATAAATTGAAGGGCTAATTTTGATATAAATTTTGAGTGGGACCTATTTGTTTATCTTGGAAGATCATTATTGATTTGTGTTCTCCTCCGTGAGAACATCGAAATCATATATTTACTTGCCAAAAATGATGCTCGGGTGAATGAAAAATTGGAGTTCAAAGTAATGAATTGAAAGATGTTTTGTGTTGAAGAGAAACTAGTTAAAGTTATCCCACATAGGAAAATGGATAGAAGCAATGACTATTTTAAATATTTTGGAAAGTTTCAGGAGTTAAAAGAATTTGAAAGGTTTTTTTTTTTTGTTTTTTTTTTTGGAAAAATGATGAAATAAAGGTAAAACGTGGACCTTCTTAAAGGTCAATTTTTGGTCCATTTAGTTCGATATTCATGTACTCAGGTCGAACCCACACACAAGTTCAAGGTCCGAAACCTTTTTTGGTTTGTGATTTGCACCCCCTGTGCGCACATGTGGAGAGAGTCTTTATACTACATATGATTACACTGTTCTAAAGTGTAATCGTTTTGGTTTTATTGAGAACTAATATTAGTTTGATTTGTAGAATTGACAACCGAATCAATAAATATGGATATGGCTTCTGAAAACTCAACTGTGGGATCTGTTATGAACAAGAGCCCAATTTTTTGTTATGACTCAAGAGCCAAGCTCAACTGTGACTAAATTGCCAAGCTATGCTATGAGCCAGATTGTGGCTCAACCAACTGGTCATAACGTTACTGTTTCGGTTAATCATGGAGAATGATTAGATAATTTCAAAATGTTGCAACAGAAAATGTTATTTTGCTAGCCAACTTGAATTTTGCGAGGTTCTTAACTGAAACTGTTTCGAAAATCAAAGGGGGGTGAGAAAGATGTTCAAGCTGTCAGCGCATTTGATGCTTGAAAAATTGTTGGAAAAATAAATAAATTGAAGGGTAGATTTTGGCATAAAATTTGAGTGGGACCCGTTTGTTTATTTTGAAAGATCGTGATTGAATTGTGTTCTCCTCCTAAAAGTTTAATCATATTTAAAGTAGTCATCGCCTTTATCCATTTTCCTATTTGGGATAACTTTAACTAATATCCCTTCAACACAAAATCTCTTCCAATTCATCACTTTGAGTTCTAATTTTTCATTCACTAGAGCATCGTTTTTGACAAGTAAATATATGATTTCAATATTCTCATGGAGGATAACACAAATCAATCATAATCTTCCAAAATAAACAAATGGGCTCCACTTAAAATTTATGCCAATGTTAGCCCTTCAATTTATTTATTTTTCCAACACTTTCGATTCTTCTTCCTCAAATGTTATTTTTTCTCGATCAATAATAAAACTGGAACCAAACCAAAACAATATCAAATTATTTGGTTCCACTTTGGTTCTATATCTTAAAAAAACTATTTGGTTCCATTTTTTATATTTTGTTTGTTAGTTTGAACTTTTATGATCTTGATCATTGATGATTTAAACTTGCTAAATGTTTGATGCTTATATTTATTATTTAAGTATATATTAGTAACTTATGGATATGATGCAAGTCTGAAAATTTAAGTAGCAGAACTAGAATCAGACCAAACCAAACTAGAATCAAATGATTCGGTTCCGCATCTTTAAACAAATCTATTGGTTCCATTATCAAAAAAATCATTAGTTCCTGATTCGGTTCTATTCTCTTGGAACTAGAACCAAATAGAACCATGTCCACCATAATGTCAATACATCTAACCCACAAAAAAAATTCTTATAGAGTAAAAGATTATTAACCAAAGCAATGAATTCACAACCCTAAACGGTACACTGCAATAATTCTCTCGTAGACTTTCTGATCTCTCCCCATAATATATCAATGAGTTAAAGAGAGGGTGCATGTTTGATGAATTAAAGAGATTGCTGCACTTGGTTCCACTCGAGTTTCATAGTTGTAGGAATCGGTTGGATCGATGGATCCGTTTTACACAAACTTTCTTGAATTTTATTGTGTTGCGCTTTTCGTTCTATGTTCTATTCAGTTTTTAAAAGTAATATCTAAGACATAGGAAATTTTCGGCTACACACACACACACACACACACACACACATATATATATATATATATATATCTTCTTTTTTTTATGTATAGTTATGGAAAAAAAAGTATCTCTATACTAACACAAAAAAAGTCATTTATTAACATATTTTACCATAAATAATTTTACGGGGTTCCTCAAGAAAAAGAAGTATATCTTTTTAATTAGAAAAGTAAACTAAGCTTTTGAATCGAAGAATAATTTATTCATTCAGAATTTAAATGATCACAGTCTATGAGACAAATGGGGGGCTACTTCCACAATCCTTGCTTGATGGGATCGCATTTTGACTAATTATTTTAATTGTAAAATTGCATATTTAGCCCTAGAGAACAATTGACATTGGCCAAGTTTGTACGTGTAACATCAGTATCGGATCCATGGTTTGTGCTATAACATGAAGAATTATAAAATAGGCACAAAAAGTCAGATATTTGTCTAAAATGACTTATCTTATTTCTTCTGTAACTCTTTTTTATTGGGTTTTTGTTGTTAGGAGCCGTCAAGAGAATCAGATCAATTTATAAATATGCCAATATAAATAACCCTAGTTACAAAATTAAAAATTCGTACTCGATATAAAATGTACAATAACGTGATGACTATTTCATCACTCTAGAAATTTTATTTGAATCAATGGCTACGATAGTAATATGTTCTTTACAAAAGATGGTAAATAAATACTATGTAGCAGACAAAAGACAATTTGTTTCTTTTGATTAATTTTCCATTCGTACGAGATTTGTGTACACAACACGATGACAAAAACAATTTATCATGTTGATTACATTGAACCCAGTTATTACAAAATAATTGTAGCTTTTGCAAATGATTTTTCATTAATTTTTTTCCTGATGGTAAATATTAAATAGTGAATGAATACAAATATAATAAGAAAAAAATTAAAAAAAAAATCCATAGATAACATACTCAATACTTTTAATATTTTATGGTGGTGCAATTTCATATATCTACCACCAAGAACCCTAAAAGAGGCTGTGACATAAATACGATAATCTTAATTATTGACAAATTGCTATTAACTCATTTATGTCGATTAGGGTGGACAAAATGATCAAACGAAATCGAGCGGCTCTATTCGATTCTAAAAAAAAAAAATTAATAGTTCTAGTTCTTAAAATTGAGAACCATTTGATTCTGATTTTGGTTCAATTCTAATTCTAGAACCAAACTCAATATTTAGATTTTATTATTTTATATTTATTTACGAATTAGTGAATCACAATTCACCAAAAAAAAATATATATATATATAGTTCAATTGAAAATGAGAACAAAAATGTCATGTACCTTCAATTTCTCATTTCTTAACGTGGAGACTTGAGACCCAAATTCATTTTGGAGACCCAAACCCTAATTCATTTCTTGTTTTCTCTCCTTTTCAATTTACGACTTTCAAATGGAGATCAACAACAACAACTTGTCATCTACCGTCGCACTCAACTATCATCTCATATTTTTCTGAAATTTAACCCTCAACTTTTGATTCTTCTTCCTCAAATGTTATTTTTTCTCAATCAATAACCAAACCGGAACAAAACCAAACCAAACAAAACCAAACCAAATCAGAATTGAATTTTTCAGTTCCAATTTGATTCCCCATCTTAAGAAAACCATTTGGTTCCATTATCAAAAAAATCATTGGTTCATGGTTCGATTTGGTTATCTTGGAACCAGAACCAATGGAACCATGTCCACCCCTAATGTCAATACAACTAACACACAAAAAATTCTTATAGAGAAAAAGACTATTAACCAAAGCAACGAATTCACAACCCTAAACGGGACACTACAATAATTTTTTCTTAGACTTTCTGGTCCCCCCACATATTATATCAATGAGTTAAAGAGATGATGCATGTTTGATGAATTAAAGAGATTGCTGCACTTGGTTCCACTCGAGTTTCATAGTTGTAGGAATCGGTTGTATCAATGGATCCTTTTTACACTACCTCTCATGAATTTTATTGTGTTGCCCTTTTCGTTCTGTTCAATTTTTAATCGTAATATCTAAGACATAGGAAATTTTCTGCTATATAGTAATGAACTATTTGTAAATCCTAATTTTTTTTAGAGATTCATGGAAAAAAGTATGTCTATAGTAACACAAAAAAGTCATTTATTAACATATTTGACCATAAATAATTTTACGGGTTCCTCAAGAAAAAGAAGTATATCTTTTTAATTGAAAAAATAAACTAAGCTTCTGAGTCGAAAAAATAATATTATTCATAGAAAATTTAAATGATCACAGTCCATGAGACAAATGGGGCCAGTCCCACATTATCCAAGGTCTATATTAACACTTGCTTGATGTGATCACGTTTTGACTAATTATTTTAATTGTAATTTAGCCCTAGAGATCAATTGACATTGGCCAAGTTTGTACGTGTAACATCAGTATCGGATCCATGGTTTGTGCTATAACATGAAGTTTTAATAAAATAGGCACAAAAGGTCATATATTTGTCGAAAATGACTTATTTTATTTCTTCTGGGAAAAAAAGTAAAATGAATTGTCACCGATGATATAGAAACGACACTCGTTGCAAATATCAAGTTTAAGGATAGTGCTCGAGCTTCTCAATCAGTACAAGCAAACGGAGTTCACCAATTTATGCGTTGTACCTTAATTAGTACTTGTATGAAATTAGTGAAGATATTTGTAAAGGAATTCTATAAAAATATATCTTTTTATAAGAGTAAAACACAAAAAAGTTATTGAAACATAGTTATGGTCTATTTGATTGCAAGGGTGGAAAATGAGTGAAAAGAAAATGAATTTCAGAGAAAGTGATTGCCTAAAACTTGTTTTGTATAGAATTGTTAATTAAATGTGTTTGATTGGTATAATTTTCCACTCGAAAATTTTTAAAATTTTGGATATTTTTGTGTTCGTTTGACTTTGTTTTATATGGAAATTGTCCATTAAAGTAATAAATTTTTCCACAAAAAAAACCAAAAAAAAAAAAAAATTCCTAGAAAATCATTTTTTCATCAAAGTTTAGTGTTCGTTTGGCTTTGTTTTACATGAAAATTGTCCATTAAAATGAATTTTTTTTACAATTGGTTATGAAATTTGTTTCCATTGTAAAAAAAAAAAAAAGAAAAAAAAGAAAAAAGAAAAAAGCTGGAATCAACAATTCTTCAAAATCCAAGAAATAGTGCACGTGTGAAGCTTTCTGGAAAAATGTTTTCCAAAGCAAATTTATGGTATCAAACAAGGCAAATGTTGGCAATTCCATTTTCCACGGAAAATTTGTGTTTTCAAACAGAGCCTTAGTAGTACTGAAATAAACCCCAAAAGCATTAATTTTGTAAAAGAAAAAGAAAGGATCAAAGAAGAGAGATTAATCAACTTATAAGTTGATTGATTGGAAAAATACAAAGATATTAGCATGGGAAAAAGGAAGGAGAGAGACAGAGAAATCAAATAAACCTTCTTTTAGCCTTTGTAATGCCTTATAGAGTTCATCTTGGCTCTTGCACATGAAACTCTGATAATAACGGAATAACAAAAATCAAGTTGAATCATCTCATTTAGAAACTTAAACAGTTAAAGATGGAACGCATTTATATGTTATACCTCACTCAGCACAAAGCGAAATTAAAATAATGACGAAACAGACAAGAGAAACCTTCCATGTTGGCGTATACTCAACGACTGGCCGCCACCTTCCACCATTTTCCGAACAAAAGACTTAGGCCGGTAGTAATAATATGATGTGGCAAAACATTGGCCCCAAAATTAGAAGACAAATCATATTTATATGGGCACTGTAAAACGTGATTGGCATGGCATGGAGAAGCTAAGGCAAAGAATATTTGGAATGGAGGAAAAGTATTTGGGAGAAACTATACGTGGCTAAGCAACGAACAAAATAAGAATATTTTCAAAAGACTCTTTAAAGATAAGATTATCTCTCTTTTAAAGAGTGAAACTTTAAAATTATGTTCCAAAAGACTTTTAAAATTAACATTTTAATAGAAATGAGTTTAACTCTTCAAATGTGGAGAGTCAATTTCACTCTTTATAATTAAATGAATTAAAAGTATTTCAATTTTCAATGAAAAAAATTATATAATAATTTGGAGAAGCAAATGAAAATAAAAATAGGAAAAAATAATAAATATTTTTTGGGAATAGTAAAATTAAGTGTTTAAAAATAAAGAGTCTATCGAGATTATTTAAAAATTTTTACTCTCTAAGTTTCTAAATATGCTCTTTAAAAATAGAGAATGTTTTGGAGATATCCTAAACATACAAAATATGTATTAGTTTAAGAACAATTGCTAGACAAGTAACATTACCCTTCCATTTTGTATTTATCAGCAAATATTTTAATGAATGCTAAACGATTATAAACTTTTAACAAATTTCGTTAATTTAAATAAATTTTTCATATTATCCATTAGAATCTCGTTTAAAATGATAAATTTTCAAAAGAGTATGTCGTGTATTTTTAAGCTTAAAAATCATTCAAATGTCTTGAAAACATTTTATTAATGCAACTCTTGTAGATCCATGAGTAATGGAGAACAATTGAATTTTAATGTATTCTAGATACAAGGACTTGTCATAAATCAACACACTTTGAGTAGATTTATCAGAATTATCGAGCACATGAATTTCTTGATCACAACCATTAAACACGCTAAAGGAGAAAGCAGTTTATAATCAATTTAAATTATAAATAGATGAAATGAAAGATACATGGACGATATTTATGGGTCCAACAAAATATGTCAATACAACGGAATTTGACCAATAAATTTTTATGTTTTAAACACTTGCCAGACAAGCACTTAACCACACAAAGATTAAAGGTATTAACTATCAAAATCTCTCTCATTGATACCTCAGACCATGCGTGTAGTAGCATTCTCCCCTCGCAATCACCTCGGAGCCAAAGACAAGAATTAAAACCCAGAATTTCATATACAGTATTGCGACCTCAAGTAAAAACATATAGTTTTTACTTCATATCTACAAGACAAAACCAACAGCTAAGTAACATTACTACAAAGAAATGGGGAAAAATATTTGCCTATATGCATAATTGCTGTTTCCTACAACTCCTGTAACAGAGAAGAAAACAAATCTGCCTCTCTACCAAGTCAAAATCATGAAGCCAATACCAGAAACCTAATATTTAAAGGTCACACGGGATTTCTAATTCTCTACCACCCTGTTTTTGTCACCTTCTCCCACCTTCTTTTGCAGCAGGCACTTTAGCCGACTGATTAGACATGTCTAAGTCAATGAGAGAAAGGTCATAAGGCACAGCGAGAGTACTCGACGCGTCCATGAGTAATGATGTGTTAATGGCCTCTGATTTCACGAAATTGTGCCCCCCCTTGCCTTGATTCTGAGAAGTATCACCAGCAGGAGATGATAAACTGGACAACTGTATATCTTCCGATTTGTTACCAAACATATGTTTGTTCCTTCTAACGGCATCCATTTCTGGGCCAGTTGGGACAAAGGTTCGTGCCCTATATTTCCTTGTTCCCTCGTCACCGTCATTATGGTTGTAGAGAACATAGTCATGATAGGTTGGTGCAAACTGTAGAACATATAAGAGTATCAGAAAAATGGCCATCATCAATTACAACGGGTTTTTGGCTTCTAAATCAGGGTGCTGGCTGAGAATAAAAATATATGCTTGAATAGATATTTCCACCTGGTGGACGGTATCATGGTAAAAGTCATTTAATTTCAGAGCATGTGCAAGGCTTGCTGTAAAGCCACGAGAAGAACCAATATTTGCACCAGCGTATTCCTTGTATGGGAATGCATAAAGATGACCAACTGCTGCAATGAGCATCTCGACACAAATTATAAAACTTTGAAAGTTTGCAGCTTCCTCTGTATCTTTTATTAGGTTAGACTTTGCAGCAAGAAAAACCAAAACCCCCTGTAAATAAAGGAAGGTCGTGAGAAGAGTTATTGAAACAGGTAACAATACTCGCAAAGTAAATAATTTAGAAATCAAACTGGAGGCAGATACTGTGAGTGCAAATTAAATCATAAGCCACACTTCTTTGCTTGAATTGGAACAGCAATAACAATTAAAAAGTCTCGATGATGAAGCATTACCAAGTTGTCAAATTGGCACAAAGATTCAACTCAAGTTTAGAGGTCTTGGGTTTGGACGCGACAGAAATCCGTGAGGAGTAAAATGGACTCAGGCTATCTCAAAGCGGACAGTACGTATAATATAACAACTTGAGCATGAAGCCTCGGTAATTACGCAAATAGTGGCAACACATCATTCAAGAACAAAAGGTTAATGGTGAAAAGCGCATTTCACTGTAGAGTTTAACCAATTACCAAGGCAGACAGCATCCTACTCAGTTTTGAACCCAACAAAAGGCAAGTGAAACTCTTTGGAAGCTTAAAAAAGGAAACATGCGATAATTTGTACTAGTAAGATGATGCCAGCAAATAATAAGAAATTCACCAGCAACACAAAATTGGCAATAAAATAAGCATGCTTCAAATTTAATCCTATTTCAATTTATCAATACTAAACAGCATCCTACCTGCCAGTAAGTAAGAAATACAACTGATTTGATAATGATGAACTTTGGAACTGGATTGAATGGCTGAAGCAAATCTCTACAGGCCACATAAAACAAGGCCAAGGCATAAAGTGCCACTGAGTATGAGATTGTATATATAATGGTGAGATATAGGTATGATTGCATTGGACTGAAATTTCCATCTTCATATTTCCCTTTCGCATAAAGTATAAATGTAACTGCTACTAGCATAGGCTTGAGGATCACAAACTGCAAGCATCCTTGCTTGCACCTTCGTATAAAGCGACTGCATAACTTCAAGAACTGTATGAGAAATGTTGTTCACCAAAACTAACAATGTAAATGCAATCTTCATATGCAATGCTCATAAAATAAACAGAAAATTATATAATATCAAACCCCAAAAATAGTTTCAAACATCGGAATCCAACCCGTTTCAAAGCATAAAACACCCAATTTTTAAAGTTATTGACCTGCTAAACAATTACAGATGCTGGATATCAAAAAAGTTGTGGGACATCATCATGCCATAAAAATTGCCGAACTCTCCTTAGAGAAAAGAACTATAGCCCCAAATCAAGTGGTATGAAGGATCATGTTTCCAAAAATAAGTGAGGTGAGCCGTTAAACTGTTCTAGACTGTGCTAACCTAGAGTCTTTGAGAAATATCAATGCTCCAAAAATCCTCATTTTTCAATAAAGTCAATGATCATCTGATTAACAATATCCCAAAATTAAGTTGTAGAAATGCTAATCACCTCAGGACTCTTCTCAATTCATCTAGTTAACCAAGTTGGACACTAGAGTGTTGGACAAGAGAACAGGATGTCCCATACTTTTGCATTGTACACATAAGTAAAAGACATAACCAATAAAACAATTTCAGTGCATAACCATGTTGAGTTATTTGGTTGCCAATCTGAACACCTTAACACAGTTTTCACCGCAAAATAACTGAAAAGACAAAAAAATATATGTAACATATCTTCAAAATTTCCATATTAATGAATCCAATTTCTACAATACACAGCGCTGAGCATTCATACCACAATCAACAAGAATGTACTGCAATAATATATTGTTCAATTAAACCTCAAGAAAAGGTAAAAAATTGTTGCAATGAATTGCAGCAATCAAGTAATTTCATAACTCACCCATCCAATGGAACTGGAGGGATGCAACATGTCATTGACCACCAATTTGGCTTTAGAACTTTGCCGCTCAGACTTAACACCACAGCACCAGGTCCACCAACCCATGCTAAGCACAATGACAGAAAATTATAAATGACCCAAGCTTCATATCTGGCGAAAGCAAGGAAAAAAAAATGAGTTCATAAGGTAAAAGCACAAAAACAGCAAGCAATTAAGAGAGAAAAGTCAACACAAGCAATCAACTATAGCAGGCTTGAAGAGAAGCAGGAAAGGAAGATATAGTACATGTATTTAATAATATAAACTATTGAAAGCTAGTTCTATGGGGTATATGATTATGCTTTGCCGGAGTAATTCGGCACAATCTTGTTTATGGAAGTAAAATGATCCCAATGTATGAATTATCCCATACCATACTCCAGCAAAATATGCTAGGAACAAAAGGAGGCAAATCATTAACTACTGTCACAATTGTTCATTAATCTTTATTAAAACTCTTGAAAGAGTAGATTATATTAAGTAGGTCACATTAATACATTAATAAACACAATTCTGAAAAGTTTATTCTTTGTCAAAGAAACGATTGAGACATCATACTTGGAAAACAGTTACATTCGTGGTCACCCTACTTGGCATTCCACAATACTGCATAGGATTGTTGGAATCTGTGCACGCATGCACAATCGCAATTTACATCATTTTCATGTTATCAGGAAATGAAAGGAAGATCAAACCTTTTTCTAATTTTTGCATGCATAAATTTTTTTTTCTAAAACATTAGTCCATGTTCCAAACCTTGGCTTGTTCCATACAATTCTTCCTGCAATCTCTACACAAGCTTTAGAACCTTTCATGCACATTACAGCTATCATTTGATTTTCACAAGTTAAAAAGACAGGCAGCAAGAGGCAAGGATAAGAGCATCCAAGAGGATTCAGAAGGACAAAATAACATTAATGACGATGATATACAGCCACCCATACATGAAAAGGAACAACACTACTAAGTTATTTATTATCTCTCAGTTCAGCCTGTTCAAAGAAAACTTGGCATTTCAGCCTTACTTACACTTCTCTGATAGAATTGAAGTAGATTGCACCCTTATTTATGACGAGGGACAAGAATGACATTAATGCATAAACCTGTTGAGAAGCCAATATCATAAAGGTCAAAACAAAATTATAAACAGATTAAATTAATAAGGGCTTGAACATTCTGCACTACTCTTTAGCGTCATCCTCTGTTCAACAATATGTGACGTTAATATACTCTTGATAAAAAATGACCATCTTGTAAATTAAAAAAATCTGATTTTTAGGAAAATGACACTGAAATTAATAAATGCATACTAAGTTTCAAGTGTAATTTCCTAAAATTTAGTGAAGTAAGATAATTTTACTTCTTTAAACAGCCAACTCTACTATTTTAGCAAACAAGACAACCAGCATCAAATAACATTGGAACAGAGAACCTATCTGGTAATATGCATGTAAGGGAAGTGAAGTATCACGGAGGGGGTTCAAAACTCCATTTAAAAGAGGTAAAAACATTCCTAGTACTTGAGTTAAAAAGAGAGCAGAGAAGTAAGAGGAAGCAGAAACAACATATTACATCAGCATGGGAGAGGGCAAGATTAAAAGAAGTAGAAACTAGAAACGGCTCATTGCATGAAGGAATATCAGTAACGTACTATAAACGAAATGGTGAAAAACGATTATGCTCATGTTTGGCCCCCATTAAATTAAAATTCATTTTTACCTCTCATCTTATCAACCACATATTCTCCAATATAGGGATGTTTGATTCCTATTTTCCTCAAAATACATTTTTTCTTCTTCTTTTCAACTACACATTCTTCATTAAAATAATATCACACAACAAAAAAAATTTCCTTTTTTTCCACATATTCTCTATCAATCTACTATTCTAAAATACATTCTTAAAATATAATGGGGCTCAAACACCCCTATAATAATATTACAGGTAAACATAAGAAAATTTCCTTCTTTTTTAACCATACATTCTCCAAAAATTATTATTTCTCTCATTATAATTTGAAATAATGGAGCCCAAACAGAAGCTATTTCGTATAATCATAATGCAGTTTTAACATAACATTTAAAATACGAAGAAGTGACAAAGAAGCTTAACTTACCCAAAATACCCAGAACACGAACCTGCACTTAAGAGAGACAGCCTACATTACACGCAAAAAGACTATCATAACCCTCAAAGTTCTACTTCTATTTCTTTCAACCTTTAGATAACTGGATGTAACCACATTAAAATGTTCATTCTTATTTTTCTACTCATTTTTAACTACACATTCTTCAATAAAATAATATTTTCCATCACATCAATAACTTTTCCTTCTTTTTTAACCACACATTTTCCATCAATCTACTGTTCCAATATACATTCTTCCAAAATAATGTAGCTCAAACACACCCCTACTCTAAAAAGCCTTGATGAAATATTTCATCGTTGTCGAAAACATCCAATATATCCATCACAACAGAAGCTCACGCATCAAAATCTACATGTATGAGGATCTCAACTAGTAAAGTAAAAAGAGGTTCCCTTTTTTCACTGAAACTTTTTTTTTTCCCGATGAAAATCACGTTAAATAAAAAACACCGACATATAGGTCCTTATAATCTCACTAGACCTTTTAACATTTTAAAATAGGGTAATTAGCACATAATATCCTTACATTTAACTATTATTGTAAAAAGCATCCATACAATTCATTTTAACCCTTATTTCCACCTTTCATAGCGCAATTGGTCTTTTTCATACATTTTCTAAATTAAATATTTTGAAATGACGAATATACCCTTCATTTTAAATAAAACATAAAGAATTAATTGCAATCATAGTCTCAAATTTTCAAAAATGTACAAACGAATCCCAAATAAATTATTAAAAGGGATTTTAGCATATAATGTTCCTACCTTTCACTATTATTGTGAAAAACGTTCATATCTTTCATTTTTTTGACATTTTCACTCTTAATTATACATTTGATTACGTAAACCATCATTTCTATCCATTTTCATCCAATTTCTCAATAAAAGCCGTGAAACGACGAATATACCCTTCTATTTAAATAAGAAAATAAAGAACTAATTACAACTATAATCAATTTTTTTTTAAAGTGCAAAAGAGTCCCAAATAAATTACTAAAAAATTAAAAATTAAATTTTTGTTTTAAAAAAAGGTGGAAACAAGTCCCAATAAATTATGAAAAAAATTAGAAATTAAAAAAAAATTAAAATTGCAAATGAGTCCCAAATAAGTTAATAAAAAATTAAAAAATATATTTTTTTTAAAAGTGCAAACAAGTCCCAAATAAATTATTAAAAAAATAAAAATTTAAAAAAATTGATTTTATGTATTTTTATTTTTCATTTAAATAAGAGGGTATATTTATCATTTTGTAGCTTTTATTGAGAAATTGAATGAAAATGGATAGAAATGATGATTTGCGCAATCAAAGGTGTAATTAGGGATGAAATGTCAGAAAAATGAAAGGTGTGCACTTTTTCATAATAATGGTGAAATATATGAATATTTTGTGCTAATTACCATTTTAATAATTTATTTGAAAATCATTTGCACTTTTTTTATAAATTTGGGACTACGGTTTCAATTAGTTCTTTTTTTTTTGTTTTATTTAAACAGAAGGGCATATTCGTCATTTCACAACTTTAATTGAGAAAATGAATGAAAATGACATTTTGCGCAATGAAATGTGAAAATAAGAGTCAAAATGCCAAAAAATGAAAGGTATGGACGTTTTCCACAATAATAGTGAAATGTAAGGACGTTATATGCTAATTACTCATTTAAAATATTATCAGGTTTGACTGCCACTCAGGGGGATCAGACACCAGCAGCATTTCCCTTTTGCAAAAAGCTAGTAATCTGTTATATTGTGCATAAAAGGTCTGCTCATGCTTTGAACAAAATATCATCCTGGTATTTGTGACTTTTTGTGGAAAGGTTTTGCTAGTGTACTAGTTATCCCAGACAATATCTTCCCATTGTTATCTCATCTTGATAACTTTGTGTTTCCTGACATTATAACATGCTGTGTCATGGCAAGATTTGAGTATATAGCCGATGTTGAAACCATTCTGTGAATAGTCAAAATGAAAGAATCCTTTCAAGTACTATAGTGCCTCTCAAAAACCTTTCAACTTCGGAAGACTAGTTAATAGTAAGAAAAATAAAAGAAACCCTCGCTTGAGATAGATATCACAAAAAACACAAATTTATAAATGTCATTACAAATGAAAATCATACCTAACAACTACTATTCCATTCACAAATCCACGTATATTGTGCATGCAACGCCAGATTCCTCTCATCCCTTACCTTGAAACTTCCATTCTCACTAGGAATGCTCAAAGGAGGAAATTAATTATTCACTATGTAGTAAGCAATTAAAATGTTACTTTCCTAAATACTTGGAGCACTAGATTGACGTGTAGATATGAGAAAACCCAGTACGAATTAGCCTACCAATTATTGTTGCACAAATGCAATATATTCTTCCAGTAATTTTCTTGTTACAAAAAATTAATTGATCCTTTTTAAGGGCTTCCGACTATTAGAGGACGTTAGCCTTATTCTCACTTACTATTTTTGTATTGAACGTAGTAGTTCCCCTCTTTATCCTATACTTCATTTTTTGCATTTCTTCGCCTTTGGGAGGTCAGTTTTATGCCCCCTTACTGTTGTTCTCATGAGTTTGATTTTATATATACGTTGGAAAATCCAAACTCCCATCAGCCTTCCCTGGTGCTAGTAATTAAAAAAAAATGGATCCTTTTTTTGATAGAACATTATTGCACAATTCTTTAATCATCAATTTTGAATCCACCCCTTCCTTTTTCTCCCCCAAATAATAAAGATTATCAGGACTTCAAATAATGGCTCAGTGATTGCAAAGGCTAACCTTAAAATCAAATGCACAAAGAAGAGTGAAATAGATGTGATGTAATGAGAATCAATCTTGGGGACAGCTGAATACTTACAGGAACCATAAAGATAATTCGGACAATGTATCTCTGATATGTGGGTTCAGTATAATTCATGAGGTGCCTGTAAATGTGGAGAAGCGCCAAAGCAATTGCCCCAATTGTACAAGGCAAAGCTATCAGTATGTAGAATATTGGCCCCATTTGCCACAAATACTATAATTCGTTCACCAAAAAGCCTCTCCAAACGCCTAATTAAACAATAAACTAATCATCAAATGTCAAAATTTTGTAATAGGAAAAAAAAAGAAAAGAAAAGATAAAAAAGAGAGAAGCATAAACAATGGGACATTGAACAAAAATTCAATGCAAACCTTCTGGCTTTTTCACTTGATCGAAGTAACGATTACTGCTACATATAGAACGAATGACTCCCTAGAATTGCCCAGAAACTCGCAAAAAAGCAAGCCCCCAAAAGAAAAATTACTTCAAAAACTGCGAAAAAAGATATGAAATAATTCTTTTATCACGAACTATTATATTAATTGACACAAAGAAGCAGGAAATAAACCTAGGTTAACTAAATTATTCTTCACAAAAACAAGAAAACGAGAAATGCGTGTGTTAAATAAAAACTACACTACATATCTTAAAATCAGAAATGGATTACAGGAACAATCCGACTAACCTGACGATGAAATCAAAGAGGAAAAATTTGGGGGAAACCGTCCGCTGCAACACTGGTAACAAACACTTCCAAGAGATGGAAAAGATCGATTAAGCGTAGATCTATTGCTGGTGTTGAAGAAGAATTTGAGATGAAATTGGGTAGTGGGAAACCGTGGTAATGCTGGAGTGGGACAGACGGGAAATAATGGCTACTTATAGTATTTGTTGTCGCCGTTAAGCAATGCTCGGTGGTTGCTACTTGTCTTCGATTATCGATATTATAAATAAAATTAATAAAGAATTACCCCCATGCCCTCAATCTTATAAATAATGTTTATTTATCTCCATTAAAAAAAACATCACCAATTTATATGATTAGTCTCATTGAGATCAATTAAATGTATAAATATGAAATCGCCTTTTTATTTTATAATTTAAAGCCACGTACATAATGAAAATAAATCGCATTACTCATCTTTAAATGATAGAGCATCAAGGTCTCTAATTTTTTAAGATGATTGCTTAAGGGCATCTCAAATGATATATCAAATTGGTGTAAAAATACCATTTAGATGTAAAAATCTACTTCAATGGTACACTAATCATCACACCAATTTGGTGTGATGTAACACTGTTCATTGGGTGTAATTTTTAGAAATTTTCATTATTTCAATTTTGTCCTTCATTTTATATTGATATAAATTGTAATTCTTTCTGTATCTTTTTTTCTATCCTTTTAATAGCCCTTGTTTGGTTCCAAATATTTTCAAAATACATTTTTTTACTCTCTTATTTTCAATAAAATATTTTTCGATAAAATAATATTATACGCAAACTCAAAAATTTTTCCTTACTTTTTAACTATACATTTTCAATCAAATTATTATTCCAAAATGCATTTTTGGCAAAAAAAAAGAAAAAAAAAGACTCAAAACAAGCTCTTAATCATTTAACTTATTTATATTTATTTTAATTTGGTTATTATATTTATATTGACATTTCTTCGTGAATTCTAATCAAGTAATAAATAATAAGTATCGAATATATTTAGCCTATGGTCTCCATTTTTCTAAAAACTCATTTTTTTTTTCAAAATTCATTTTCAGTCACACATTGTCCTGTAAAATAATTTTATCCGTAAACCAGAAATTAAGAAGAAATCACTAGAAATACATAAATATCTAAAAAAATAAAATTAAAGTAAAACAATAATTAAGTAATACTTTTAATAAAAATATAATATATTATTAAATAATTTAATTATTGAAAAAAAATAACGGAATAAAGGAAATACTATTAATTTGATGTAAAATTTGGTGGAATAATTAAAGATGTTATTATAATTGGTGTGAAAATTGCACCAATTTGGTGTAAATGGTGTAATTTTTACACCAAATTGATTCAATCCATTAAAGATGCCCCAAGTCTACCACCTATATGGTAGCATTGGGACTTTAGGTCCTTAATTGATTGAGCTATCTTAACTACTAACTCTACTTGATACTTGATAGTTGTAGTCACCACCAATTGCAACTACCTTTACAACCATCATCTTTTTCAAATTGCAAGCACCACCACAATTGTAGTCAATTATCACCACCACCATCGCTATCTTCCCCAAATGACAAGCACCACACCACCATCAACCGTGTACAAACCACAACAATTTCAAGAGAATCACGACTCTAACCATCACCGTGTTGTTAGGAGAATTTGAGAATTCGCCTATAACTATGGCCCAACCACTACCGTCTTTACAAATTTTGCAAGATATTAGGTAAACTAAAAGATATTGCAAACAAACAAATGGCACTCCAATCGACCGCACTGTCGCTTTTAATTTTGCAACAATTTTACAAACCAAAAAGGAAAACTTCAAAATAAATTTCGCACAAATTGGTGGTTAAGTGATGCAAACAACTTATGGAATTATCAATTATTTTGACAATTTTTAAATTTTATTAATATATGATAGTTTTAGATTTTCTTTCCTTTGATCAATGTTTTGGTTATGATAGTTTTTCAATTAATATCTGTATTTTGATTTTTGTTTATAGAATATGACTTTATTTCATTGTATAAATAAATCATTCAAAGGTGTAATATAATGAAATGAAAAGATCGATTTTATAGTCCAAATTCTCGTATTTTACTGAATCAATGAGTCGTTGATACCTAGTTTTTTTTAGTATTTATGAGTGAATCAGTAGCGACTAGAAAGTTATTCCCGATTTTTGTGTTTTCAATCAGTTGGTCCTTGTGGATCTACGGTTCTTGAGGCCAACGCGATTCAGACGAGTACAATAATCTGAGCCCAGATCTTTGATACCTCATACATTTGGTGATCGATTCTGGTTGTAATAGTTTCATGAGGAATTGGTATTTGTATTGTAATCTCTAATTTGTATAACAAATACCAATGGTAATTCTTTTGAAAGCATAAAACTATTGCTAGTGATTTAATTAAAATTGTAAGCAATGGACAGATTGATGATCTTGGGTTCACGTCAGATTTTGCAATTTTTGATTCGTTAGTCTTCTCACACTGTCATAGAAGGATAGATGATCGCCAAAATAATGCAACTGGGATTGTGATTTTCCGTCAAAATCATATAATATTTCCAGGCAGTGATAATTTCCTCGGTAACTCTGAAGAATGAGCGAATAAGAAAAATTTGAAAATGAATGTGTTTATTTTGCTTTTGCGACAAATGGAGCTCTGGAAGTACGTTCAATATGTCTTCTAAGAGCCAATAAAATTCTTAAATTTGAAGTGAATCCTTTCATAAGCACATGACAGAAAGCAATTCGATTCAATTATGAAGCAGAAAATTAGGTTGAAGGGATTGGCTGATGATTGCAAGGTATTGGTTGAAGACACGATAAAAGATTCGAGGGCGAATCTTCTCCAACATTTGCGAAAATATTAAATTTACTATCGACCTTTTTTTTGGCATGATAAAATTCACAACCTTTCAATTATGTAATAAAACTCGTCATTCCCTCCATTTTTATTATTAAATGATGGATTTTCCCTTTTCTTTATAAATGGATTCTCATGTAGTCTTATAACTTTTCTTTTATATTGATTCAAATCGCTTTACTTGAAAACAATTGACTAATATTAACCATTTCTCATCTTAGTGAAATAAATATATATACAATTAAGGACGATCATATAAAATGCCATTTTGATCGCACAATATTAACTTCGATCAACAATTTTTTGAAATTTTGGATTTACGTGCAAAATGTGTGAATGTGTGATTGAAAATGAATTTGAGAAAAAAATATTTTTTTGATGAAATATATATATAGACAAATTAACACTAAAAAGTTGCAACTTCAAAATAATCCAATATAAACATAAAAATCAAACCAGGGAAAAATTATTGAAGCTAGAAAAAGTCTCAAAAAATATTTTTTGAGGAGTAAAACTGTAAAAGTAAAAAACGGTTAATACAAATTTGTAACAATATTTGGCCAATAATTATTCTAACAAGGAAGTTATTGCAATTTCAATAATCAATCATTATTATGTTAATTATAGGTTGTTTAAAAAAATGCAGTATACAAAATTCAAATAATTTGAAATATATATATTTGATTTTGATTTAAAATAATAATGAGAATATTCAAGATTATTTTTTTATTCCATTACAACGCTACACAATTTATTTTCATACGGAACACAATAACTTTTGATGTTTGATTATATTCATGCGTATTTTATTAATTAACCGTCCATCAAAATTGATATATCACTTCAATTCGTGACCAACCGGTTAAATCATTGACCTACTAATCGAGTACTTGACCATATCAAGTGGCCCACAATCGAAATATCCAAAATCGAGAAGTCCTACTCTTACTATACAAGAAATTAGAGAAATTACGTATACAAGAAACGTAATGCCCTCCTAATTCCTTCGTGCCCTATATATAAACCCTCTCCCTCAATCTACTTACCATATATTCTTCCTCACCTCAAAACTATATACGAGAGCAGCACAAATTTACGTGTTTATGTATGGGATTTAGCAATACGAATGCGGACACGTTCAGAAGTAAGATGGAGAAGAGGCAAATATTCTTGAGAAGCTACAAGTTCAGCAGGAAGCAAACTGTGACAGAGAGGCTCAATAAATCTTCCTTTAAAGTGAAAAAAGTTATATGCACGAGGCTTAGATCAATAAGAAAGTTGAAAAATATGCAGTATTTCAATCTCAGAAACGGGTCGATTTTCGCGAGGATAAGAAAGTTTTTTCATTGCCTGCAAAACTACAAGAATTGCCCTACTTCCAGTGATGTTTATTATCCACCTTCTTGTTTGTTATAAGATTTTTTTTTTTTTTTTAAATTTTCGCGACTTGAATTTTTAGTAACAAAAGAATGGGATGATCAATTTCAATGTCTGGTTTTATGTTGCTCTTTTGTTATGATATGTATGAAAGTTTTTAATCTTTTTGGCGTTAGGAAATTGATCCATGGTGATTTAGGGTTTAGAGACTAACAGTAGATTCATGATTTGAATTAATAAATTGATTATCCACAATAAATTCACAATTTGAATTTGAAAATAAACTGAATTGAATTTTATATACCTGATTCATCATAATTAGGTCGAGAAACTTCATAGAACTGAAGATGATTTCAAATTCTTGGTATCTAAAGCTGATTTCGAATCTCTATCATTAATGTCCAAATATTTTTACAAGTTAATGATAGAAGGAACATGTGTCAATACACGATTGAACACTTAAAAAAAAAAAAACACAACACCTAATTCCACCCTGTCACTTCACCTCTTGTCATTGACCCTAACGAAGAAGCATTATTCATATTTTTATGGTTTATTACATTAAGTCTTGTTTGGTTTATCTCTATCATAATTGTACAAATATTATTCATAAGTGGATCGAGAAGCCCTATTTTTTTTGTTTATTTTTTTTTTTTCAGAATTTATCTATGGAAACGAAAGGACTACATTATAAGTCTCATACTTTGTCAATAATAAGATTTTAGACGGTTCCTCAACAGAAATCCTTTCCATTGTCAATTTGGCGTGTTAAGAAAATATTAGCATAATTAGACAATTTCTCTTATAATTCTACGTTGTCCAGCTAATTAAGTTAGCTTATTTAGGTATATAGTATTACTAAAATATAAAAAAATTATTTCTTTAAAATGTGGCGTTTGTATATATGGAAATTTACATAATACACGTGCATATAGGGTAGGGGTGTGAGAGGTCCAATTTGAAAACCTTTGATAGATTTTCAAATCAAATAGTTTAAAACGGTTTGGGAAAAAAAAAAAAAAACATAAACCTAAATCAAACTACTTAAATGGTTTGAGATTTTCTCAAATATAAACCTAACGGTTTGATTCGAATTTATACCGCGATTTAGCTATATAAGTTTTTTCTTCATGTTCATCTTATCGTTCTAGTTCATTGACTATAATAGTTTTTCATACTTTGTTCATGATAAAAAGAAAAAATAAATATGTACATCAAACTATAGATTTAAATTGTCGGTATTGTGGAGTTTTTGATTCTCTATGTTTGCTACATAAAGATTGAAGACGAAGAGGGTTTCGACTCTGGTATATGGGCTCTAATTTGGATTAATTGATTGGTGACAGTGTCACAAATTTAGGATAATTAATTGAATTAAGCTAATACTCCCTATGTTTCAAAAATCTGATCATTGTTTGGGGAAAAAATATTGTTAAAATCAATATATAAAAATCAATTCACATGGATGTCAAACTAGGTGTTAATCTAAATGTACATGTAGCATGACTCTACTTAATTAGGGGTGATTATATTGCCACAATAATTTTTATTTGATACGTTACATTTAAATTGTAGATAAACTCCTCAATCTTTATTCATTGTAATAGTTATTTTCTTAACTTTTTTTTTCTGTCGAATTCTTATTTTCAATCTTCCTTTTATTGGTACGTCTCATCCTTGATGATAATTTATATCAAAATATTTTGTTTTCATGCTTTAAAATGAGGAAAACATATTTTGTGTACTTTTTATTTATTTATGTTTTAAAATATAATGGGAAAATAAATTGTTTTACACTATTTCAAAAAACTTTTGTACATAGAGCTATTATCAAATACAAAATGTGTTAATTACTGAAAAGTTTGATGATAAAAATGACTTGAAAAATCATTGGAGACATAAGTGTTATAATGAATAAAGATTAAAAACTCTAAGTGCAATTAAAATATGGTGCAAGAAATAAAAATTGTAGTGTAAATATAATTATACATTAATTATTGCTATTTGGTCGGGGCGGAAACAGATTTTTTGAGTTGGTGGCACAATCAAATTTGCAAAAAGTTGTGAGGAATTTTATATTCAAAAATTTACCTAAAAAAATCATACCCAATAATTTTACATCCAAAAATTTACATGGAGTATGACTTTTTCGAATGTAAAATTTCGTAAATTTTGATGTTATATCCTATGAAAATTTTATTATAAAACGATGTAAATTATATTGAGAAATTTGTATCGCAAAAATAATAATAATTGAAATTTTTTATAGAAAAAGACGAGTTAGACCTCACTTTTTAAAACGCACGTTTGACGCATCTTTAACTATTTTCAATATATATTTGGATCATTCGATATGTTTATAATGTAGTTCTCGAAACGAGATTCGAGATGACATGTGTGATTTGTCAATTTGGCTAGCGTATGATCATCGGAGAAATTTTAAAGTTAGCATGTTATCGAAATTCTCGAAATACTATTTTAAAACGACTTACTTTTACAAGTTGTAACATTTGCTACGATTGGTCATTTCGCAAGCCATTAAAGACAAACTAGATCGTGAGCATTTCGAAATGGTATTAAGATTGTATTATTTCGACTTCATTTGATTTCCCATAATAATTTCAAAAATGGAGATAAAAACGTAAGGGAAAAAAATGGCCCTAAAGTTAGGGGTCACGTGACCTATGCCCACCCCTGTGTCCGCCCTTCTATTTGGTAATGGGCAATTGACCAAAGTATCCATTGTCGTATTAAAATTTTTGTTTTTTGTGGATTAGTTTTGGTTTACACAAAATTGTATATTCGTATCAGTGTGTGTGTGTATAATCAAACTCATGAAAAAATGGGTATTTGTTGGAATGCCTATGTTACTTATGGGACTAATGCGCATGAAGCTACTAATAATATTACTCTTGGATTTTCTGGACAACTCAAAATTTGGTGGTTTAATTATCTTACTGCTGAAGATCGAATTCAAATTGAAATGCTGTCAAAGATGATGGAAGTAATGATAGTTTTGCAACTCTTGTTTATTGTATTATCAAACATTTTCTTGGTATCCCTACTAATATTCATGAAAACTATTCTCAAATTCTTATGAATCTCAATTGTCCTACTCTTCGAAAGACATGTTTCTTACTTGCGTCTTATTACGTGATGATTGTAACAATCTTATTGGAAAGAAAGATTTATTTCTGGACTTCCAAAGCTTTTCGTCGAAAAGGTTAGAAATGCTATCAAAATGGATCACAATGATTCTATTCCTTACAATAATCTTACCTATGGAGAACTAATCAGTTTCATTAATCGTGAAGGATTAGCTCTCTGTATTGATCTCAAACTTAAAGCCAAATTGAAATCAGAAAGATTTGAAGGTCGCAAGGAACTCGGATAATCTTGTGAACAATATGAATTTGAGAAAATCATTCCTCCTTCAAGATCAAAAAGAAAAAAGTATTTCTCCTCATTTTAAGAAAATATCTTCTCAAAATCATTTTTATAAGAAAAAGAATTTTCAAAATTTTTCTCCCAAAAAGTTTTCAAAGAAAAGAATTTCAAATGTTACATGTTGGAAATGTAACAAATCAAGTCATTATTCAAATAAATGTCCTCTTAAAGGAAAGATTAGTAATCTTCAATGTGATGAAGATACTAAATTCGAACTTCTTAATCTTATCAATTCTGATTCTTTAAATTTTGAAATTGAACAAGTCTTTCAAGATCAAGAAGATTCTAATTTTGAGAATAGTTCAAATTCATCTTCATCTTCTTCTCAAAATAAAGAAATTTGTGATTGTAAAACCATTAATGTTCTTACCAAAGAAGAAGAACTTATTATGGAAATTATTGATCAAATTCCTGATCAAAAATTAAAAAATAAGTTCAATTCTCTTCTTCTCTTATCATCAAATTCTGAATCTTTCAATATGAATGATATTATGAAAAGATTTCATAATGGAAAATCTAAGGTTTCTAGTTCTGATTTAAGATCAGAAATCAATACAATGAAATATCAAATTTCCAATATTGATAAACAAATGGAAGATGTTAAAATGGAAGTTGCTCATTCTTAAAATCAAAGATTCTAAAAATCAATTATCTTTATCTTCTGAAGATGATACTTCTCATGCTTACCATTCAAATTCTGATTCTAGTTCCAAAATTATAAATCTTCTCATCATTTGCAAACTGGAGAAGAGAAGATTAATGTTATAAATCGAATTCAACTTAAAAAATGGTATTGCAATATGACTATTATAGTCAATAAAAGGTTTAAACTTCATACTAAAATCTTAATTGATTTTGGTGCTGATCAAAATTGTATTAGGGAATCTTATCCCTACAAAATATTTTGAAAAGACTATTGAGCGACTTTTTGGAGCCAGTGGTAAAAAACTTAATATTCAGTACAAACTTCCAAAAGCTCATGTCTGTAATTCAAATATTTGTTTCAAAAATATTTTTTATTTAGTAAAAAATTTAGACCAAGAAGTTATTCTTGGTACTCATTTTATTGTTCAAATTTATCATTTTAAAGTCGATTCAAACGGATTAACTACTACAATTTTTGGGCAAGAAATTACTTTCAAATTTACAAATCCTTATTCTTTCAAGGATGTTAATATGTTGAAAGAAGCATCTATTTCAAAAATTATTAACATAATATTAATTTCAAGAAAAATCATATTAGATTTTTAAAAGAAGATATTAAATTTCAAAGAATTGAAGAAAGACTTCAAGAATCTTTTATTATTCAAAAAATTTTTGATTTTCAAAAGCGTGTTGAGAAAGAAATATGTTTTTCCATTCCAAATGCATTTTGGGATAGGAAGAAACATGTGATTTCTCTTCCATATACTTCTAATTTTCATGAATCTAATATTCCTACAAAATTTCGTCTTATTCAAATGAATAGAGATCTTTTGGATCATTGTACCAAAGAAATTCAAGATCTTCTTGATAAAAAGCTTATCAGACCAAGTAAATCACATTGGAGTTGTTTAGCTTTTTATATCAATACTTCTGCTGAAATTGAACGAGGAGTTCCTCTTTTAGTTATCAATTATAAACCTCTCAATTCTACTCTTCAATGGATAAGATATTCATTACCTCAAAGAAAGATCTGTTAAATAGATTATTCAAAACTGTTATTTTCTCAAAATTTGATATGAAGTCAGGATTCTGGCAAATTCAAATTAAAGAGGAAGATAGATACAAAACTGCTTTCAATGTTCATTTTGGTCAATACGAATGTAATGTTATACCATTTGGACTAAAAAAATACTCATTCTAAATTTCAAAAAAGTATGAATGATATTTTTAATGCATTTCAAAATTTTATTATTGTTTATATTGAAGATGTTTTAATCTTTTCTGAAAGTTTAGAACAACATTTCAAACATTTGCATACATTCATTCATATTGAAAAACAAAATGGTTTTATTGTTTCAGCTAAAAAAATTGTTTTATGTCAAACTAAGATAAGGTTCTTAGGTCATACCATTCATCTAGGAACACTTGCACCAATTCAAAAAAGTCTAGATTTTACTGATAAATTTCCTGACGAAATCTTAGATAAAAATAGCCTTTAAAGATTTCTTGATTGAGTCAATTATGTTAGAGATTTTATCAAAGATATTAGAATCCTATGCTCCCCACTTTTCAAAAGATTACAAAAGCAACCTGATCTATGGAGTCACGAGTGTACTCTTGCAGTCCAATCTATCAAAAATGCCATTAATTTCAAACATTTGCATACATTCATTCATATTGTAAAACAAAATGGTTTTATTGTTTCAGCTAAAAAAATTATTTTATGTTAAACTAAGATAAGGTTCTTAGGTCATACCATTCATCTAGGAACACTTGCACCAATTCAAAAAAGTCTAGATTTTACTGATAAATTTCCTGACGAAATCTTGGATAAAAATAGCCTTCAAAGATTTCTTGATTGAGTCAATTATGTTAGAGATTTTATCAAAGATATTAGAATCCTATGCTCCCCACTTTTCAAAAGATTACAAAAGCAACCTGATCTATGGAGTCACGAGTGTACTCTTGCAATCCAATCTATCAAAAATGCCATTAANGCAACCTGATCTATGGAGTCACGAGTGTACTCTTGCAATCCAATCTATCAAAAATGCCATTAAAAGCATCCCATGCTTATCTATCCTCGACCCCACTGCCTCTATTATTGTGGAGACAAATACATCTGATTTAGGCTATGATGGTGTCCTCAAACAGGTCCCTTTCAATTCAAGTCAAGAACAACTTGTCAGATATCACTTAGATATCTGGAATGATCCTCAAAAGAATTATTCCACTATCAAAAAGGAGATTCTCACAATCGTCCTTGTGATTTCGAAATTTCAAGATGATTTAATCAACAAAATATTTACTTTAAAAACAGACTGTAAAGTCAAAAGACATTTTGCAAAAAGACGTAAAAAACCTTGTTTCAAAACAAATTTTTGCAAGATAGAAAGCAATCATTTCTTGCTTCGATTTTCAAATTCTTTATATACAAGGTTCATCAAACTTTCTTATAGATTTCCTTACAAGGGAGTTTATACACAGAGAGTGAGATATGAGTTCTTCCGATAAAAAGAAAAATAAGAAAAAGATTCAAATTCCTCTCAATTCATATATTCAAAGTTCTTATAGAAGATCAAAAGAAGCATCCCCTAATTCTCAAAATACGACACTTGCCTCAAAATCATTTCAAAAATCCACTCAAACAATTCCAGAAAACAAACTCTCAAATTACCGAAAACCCATTCAAATAGGATTTGGTAAACTTCCAGCTATCAATCCTCAAAAATCATTTGCTCATTTTACAAAATCTATTCATTTACCAGTTTTCGAAATGGAAACATCATGAACTCAAAGATATTCTTCTCTTGAAAAGCATCTACAAGATTTTCTTCACCCGAATTTCCATTTCCTTCCATCAAACATAAAAAATTCTTGTGATTATTACGAAGCTATCCTCATGAAAACAGGATTAGCTATCATCACTCACACTCCAAACAACAAAAATTCAAAGCACATTGATTTTTCAGAAATTTCTATCTAAAGGGTATGGTTTTACGAAAACTGGGGATTGCACCCTTGGGAAGACAAACGAATGAATATTTTAAAGACAGATTCATTCGAATCAAAATTCAATTACTTGAACTACAAAGAGGCGTGGTTCAATGTTTTCTTTTTTAGACTAGTGACTCATTCCTAGTTTATTCTTTTTCATCAAAATTGTCCATCTAATTTTTCAAAATGGTTTCAAAACTGATTCGAGTTTGGACTTGACGAGAAAATTTACCCAGTCTTACTTGCCAAGGATTTGAACACTTTAAAAAAGAGGCTAAAACATTTTCAAAACCTCAAGAAAACTTTTCGTTCCAATTTTCTCATAATCTCAAAGTTTCGTGGATATTATGTTGGAATTTCCACTTAATTCAAAATCAAAATCCACCAGAATACATGGATTTTAATGTCAAAAGAATTGTTCGACGTTTCAAGATTAAATGGTGGTCAAAGTTCCATGAAACAAATTGTTGTCCTAAAGCAGTTAATTCATGGATTCAAGAACAAAGAAATCTCGGTATTCCAAAACTTTCTCAAAAGGAATTTGATAAAAAGGCTGACTTTCTCGTTGAGAATTCAAGGCTTTTAGCCATGTCCATTCAATGTTCTACTCCGAAAGAACTTCAAATTGTCTCACATAAAATTGCTACACTTGCAGAGACGTCAACAAAGAAATCAAAGCAATGATGATATGAGCTTTGGTTATGACATTGAGAATTTAATTGAACACGAAACTCAAAAGAATTCTCCTGAAAAATGACTATATGAATCCAGTTTTCTTGATGATTTCAGAAATTACAAGTTCAGAAATCAAAGGATATGCTTTTCAAAATGTGTCTGACAGCAAATAAATTGTTCATGCTAGCTTTACCGACAATCAAAAGAAGACAAGAAACTTTATTAAAATCACTTTAATAAAGCATCTTTCAAAAAACCTTCATGTGGTAGACAAAGGGTCAATCAAATAATCAAATCATCTGTTCAAGATTCCCAAGACAAATTCAAGAAATTTTCAAATCCGAAGACTTCAGCTATAAATATGAGATCAGTCTAAAGTATCAAACAGAGCGAATAATACTAGAGTCTATTTTTCAGCATCTCAAGCAAAGTTTGATATTCCTGTAATATTTAACTTTCAATTTTCAATCTTCTTTCTTGTAATTCAATATTTTATTTCAAAAAATAAATTTTGCTTCAAATTTTGTGACCACTTACTATTTTCCATTAATCCCAAACCTGTGCCCCACTTGGTATCAGAGCCACAGGAGAATAGTGTGAGAATATTATGTCAAACCATTGTCTTCATAGTGTTAAGGTTGGTTGATGTTGGGCATGGATGTCTAATGAATAGCGTTGTTCAGCAGTATTCCAGGGTAGGCATTTTGATGGTCCTGTTGTTGGCTTTGCATTGCATCACTCTGCCTAAAATATTTTGTTTTCAATAGTAAGATTACTTTTTTTTATACTATTCAATTATATCTTTTATGTCAAATTGGTTTAGTAAAGGTAGTGGTTCAAGTAGTTGTAATAGTAATATTTCAAACTTTGTTCAAGAAAATAATGAAGAAATTGATGATCAAAATATTGCATCTGCAGTAAACAATATTTCCAATGATATCAATTCAAAAGCGCTTCAAATTGCAAAATTGAGCAAACTCTTCAAAATTGGACTATCCTAAAGGTAGACAAAAGTTCTATCTATGAGATACGAGATTTTGATTATACTCAAAGTTATGTTATCAAAACTCTTGAACAAACTATTCTTGTTAAAAATCAAATTGTTCTATAAATTTGCTTTAAAAAGATTCTATTCTTGCTCATAGGAAGAAATTTCAATATATTCTTATTAGTTTTGTTCAAATTGCTGTCAAACCTTTGTTTAGACTTGGTCTAGACATTCCTATTCTTATAGCCTTAAGGGATAAAAGGTTATTAAGATTTGAACA
>CAIGRP010100220.1:0-55031 GCA_903798385.1 Fraxinus cuspidata | reverse complement strand
AAACAAAAAACGACAAATTTGTCATTTTGGATGTTTTCAGTTATAATCAAGTCAAAATTTTCAAAACGAGTTTTGGACTTTTTCAAAACAATTTTCCAAAATGTCAAAAAGAATACATTTTCAAAAATCTCAAAATGAACATTCAAAACACAAAACACAAAATGAATTCAAAACTCAAAACACAAAACTGAAACACAAAGAGAACAGTCCCTAACTCTTTAGAACATTCTCTTTATACACTTAAATACTAGGGTTCTGTGTTAAGTGTCATTGTACTGATCAATGGTGTATTAGAACTGGTTGTGTTAGATTAGAAAATGATTTTACGGTGAAAGTGCAATTCATCACCTTTACCGAAGTATAATTAAAGCTGGCATCGGATTCGGAGCGCCAAGGTGGATAGCCACTTTCCAACGGCAATTGCATCGCAACATCCTCCAAGAAAGTTATGGTGTGCCCATTGGGAATGATACCGGTAAATCTGTCTCTCTTTTTTATTTTTTTTTCAAATTGAAAATGAATCGATCTTTTTAGTCTTTACATGTGAAGAAGTATGACATTTTTCATATTCAGCCATGGATGCAAATGTTAGAAGATACTTGTTAAAGCTAGCTGAGCATATGGCCAGAGCCTTTTGTGCTGTTGTCTGCCCGTCAAGTGCTCAATATATGGATGAAAATCTCCGTATCACGACCAGTGCGAGCATGGTTGACTCGGGAGAACCAGTCGGCACTCTTGTAAATGTCACAACATCTCTTGGGCTGCCACAATCGCCTCAAAGTCTCTTTGATTTCCTATGTGACGAAAATAGTAGGCAACAATGGGGTTTCGCTAACATCGCCTTGCAAAAAGAGTACCATATTGCCACAGGCGAAGATGGCAACAACGTCTCCCTCCTACGACCAACTGTAATTCCTATTATATCCTCTACATTTGCTATTACATAACTTAAATTTGTGTACGTAACACATATTGAGACAATGGACTAGTTTGCCGGACATCACTTTCTTTAATGAATAGCAATGGTTGACGAAAACAGTGTTACTCAGTAAATAATAGCACAAAGGTAATTTCATGTAAATATGTTGAAATCTTGATGACTGATATGCAATTTCGGCAGATCAAGGGAGAAAAGTGGATGCTCCAAGAGACTAGGAGAGACGAGTTGGGAGCGCTTGTGGTAATCATGCTAATCGATTCTCTAAGAGTGGAAAATGTGTTGAAAGGTGATGATTTTACTAATATCCCCTTAGTTTTCTCAGGGTTTGCCATCAAACCTAATGTGGTACCACCTTTTGCACCCCCTACGAGTAGGGGTCTGTTCTACGATGCAAAGACATCGCTTTTGACTATGGTCAAAAGGAACTTGGTTGGTCATCTTGAAATAGTCACACACAAATCCATGAAGAAGTACAGTAGGATCATGAAAAAGAATGTGCAAAAGATCAAAGCGAGTCTTAATATATTAGACTGGTTGTGATTTTTTAAGGAATTGAAGTTATATTTTGAAGTGTTAATATGCGGAAAATTGTAATAAAGGCTTTTGAATTCTTAACTTGATTTAGGACTACCAATGATTGGCTTTCTAATTTTAAGTCAAATTTTGGCAATTAAATTGTTTTCGTACTATTTGTGATTCACCTAAATTCTTAAAATTGGACTTTTTTTTTAGGGTAAATTATAGCCACCGTTTCCAACCTTTTCACCACCTCGCAATTGCCTCCCAATCTTTATTCCAGACAACCATAATGTTAACCTGTAATAATTTCATGTGAGAATCGTATTCATAGATGGTTTCAGTCCATTCATGAACAAATGATTATAATAAATTAACAGGCTCCGTAAATTTGAATATTGTGTGCAATGTGTTAAAATTCAGTGATCGTTGTAGCATTTTAAAGTTCATTAGAGAAAACTAGCACGGTTGCAGTATTCTTTCCTGCATAGAAGATCATTTAGTCAAATGCAAAACAAATTGGCTCTTTAAATTTAGCGACCAAAGAAACGTAAGCTATGGAATCAACCTTATCGACTGAGTCACATCATTCTCTCTATAATGATAAGAAGAAACTAAGAAAATTCAAATTATTATAAACATAAGGAATTTTGATACTCCTAGTACAACTGTAAACCTCAAGGACAGAGGAGGTATTGGTTTCATCATAACGAAACAACAGCAAAATTCAAAGAGAAACATTGAATACTTGTACACCATTTAATTGTCAGTAAGAACAACTAACTCATATAGAACATGCTGCGGCTGGTTAAGAATGATCGAAAAGTTTTGCATTATAGTATGTAGAAGAAGGTATTCTTTTAAATGGATTTGAATGATAACTTTAAAAACTAAAATGATTAACCTTACAAAAAATAGACAGAGTAATGGAAAAACACCACATAAATTATATTAAAAAGGCCAACGAAATTGGACAAAGTAACACCAAGAAAGTGAAAGCAAAATCGAGGCAAGAGTTGATGACAATCAACTTCCAAGATACAACTACTATTTTCTTGTGTTTGAAGCACTCCAAATCACAGGCACAACGAACTAAAAGATAGGTTTATGTACTCCATTTGAATGTAATGGAAAAATAGTTTTTATGTAGAGTTTCGGCTAAGAAAATATAAAATTTTATGTTATGCTATGATTGCATATCATTGGGATAAAGTAAAGGACGTCCCAAGGATTTGTTTTATAGAGAAGGAGATGTTGTGAGTGAAGAGACATGTCTCAAAGCTCGAAAACATTTACCAAAAGTGGTAGCCTTTGCGTCGCTCGTGCATAAAAAACAGAGATCATGTCGCTAGAGCGATTGTCCCAACGTTTGAGTGTTACGCGAGTGGTGGAGTCAGACCATTCTTAACCATTTTTTCTCTATTTTCTTTCCAACTTTGGACCGCAATTTCTCATTCATCTAGAATTGATTTTGAGAATTCAAATCTACCACAACAATCTACTCGACGAGTAGAACACGTTAATATATTTATTTTTATAATTTGACTATCGGATCAAGTCGAATATTTGGCCGAAGTTGTCACGAAAGTCAATTTTCCATGATTTTATACTTAACCAATTCCATCAGAAGGATCTTGCAAAATCATTGTTTGTTTTGACTTTAATTGAAGAATATGTTTTATGAATATTAGATTTTAGTTTAACGTAAAGTCTACAAGAATATAAAAAGTTCAAAATTAGGATAAATATTAGTGAATGAATTTAGAGTGGTAGAATATATTTGATTTTATTCTTGTATATTTAAGTAAATTTACATAAGGTTAAATATATAATACAAATTATATATATATATATATATATAAAAGAATGGTAGATTAAAATATCGATTCCAAAAAAAAAAAGGTTATGTAACTTCTCCAAAAAATAATTTAGCCCCTGTTTGGTTTTGTTGGGAATCATATGTGTAGTAGAATATGGAACTTTGAAAATCGTAATTTTTAAGTTAAAATAGTGACCCAAAGGAACAAAGCAATCGTTGCATTAGGTAATACACTTTCTTTTGAAAGCACCAAATGCACATTTCCATAAGTTTGCCTAAAGACCTTAATACCTTTGCCATTAATTAAACAAAATATGCATCATAATTTCGTTATGCATCAAATTGAAAATTCAAACATGAGCAAAATTTGAGCAAAATAAGTCAAAATACAGATCGACATAAGATAGAAAATGCAGCATAATTTTGTTAGAATTGCTTTGCAAAGGAAATAATTTCTCAAAGCCCAAAATGCTAATTCTATAAGCAAAAGAAAATTAACAAATTATTACCATAATTTTTTTGAAAAATAGAGCAAAATGATAGCCAATAACTTATTAATTGAAAAGGAAAAAATGGGGTCCATGTAGAACTATACCAATAACTTATTAACTTCCGTCGGTAAAATTATGCATCAAATCGAAAATCCAAACATGAGCAAAATTATCTTTGCTAAAAACAAAAGCATTAATGTGATGGAATGTTTCTTTTGTGTTATAAGTATGTCATGCCAAAGGTATTACAAAATGCAAAAAGGAATTTAATTTTTAATGAAAACCGATTCTCGATAAAATATGGTCACTAGGGCAGAGCTTAATTTATTATACTAATAATGAAAGGTTAACAAATTCCTGCCAATTTTTCGATTAAAGAAGAAAACAAATATGCAACCGAATAAATTGAAAATGGAATTCATCATTTAATATTGGATTAAATCCATCAACGATCACTCAACTTCATATTTAATGTCACATTTGTCACTCAGCTTTATATTTAGTATTTCAAATTGATTTTATTTTTCACTATAACCACTCAACTTGATAATTAGTGTCATATTGATCACTCAATTTAATTCTTAAATAAAGTTACGAGTGGCTTGACTGAAACTAAATTTGAAGTTGAATAGTCATGGTGAAACAAAATCAAATTAGATATTCATGATGAAACAAAATTAAATTAGATGTACTAAATATGAAATTGGGTGGTTATTCATGGATTTAATCCTTTAATACTTGATGTTTTGTTGCTACGGCACGTTTGTTTACTCTTTATCATGATATTATATTTAACTTTTACACAAAGTTGTCTGGGTGGTGTAGTTGGTTATCACGCTAGTCTCACACACTAGAGGTCCCCGGTTCGAACCCGGGCTCAGACATATTTAAAGTTACTATTTTTCTTTCCTACCTCAGCGGTCAGCACTGACAATGTGCGCCTACAACATCGTACAGTTTATTATTTTTCCAGTTATTCCATAGTACAAATTCACATTTTAATAGCTTAAACTCTTCGATAAAATGATACATCTAATAATGATATAACTATCAAAATCGAAAGTATTTTTAGCAAACATAAATGTCGTTTCACTCGGGTGGGGTCGAGCCTGTGCTGGGCCAGTCCGTTTTGAGCATGTAGATGAGACCCACTCAGCAACTCTAACAACACTAGAAACCTTTCAAAACAACAATATGTATTTCACCCAGCTGAAATCAGAGTCAATAGCCTCTTAATCACTCTGTTCATGCATTTTCCATCTATACTAGGTAAGTATCAAAGCTTTTGAGCAATACTTGGTGCACAAGGCACACGAAGAAATTTGTCGAGGAGATGAATAAAATCGCAAAGATACAATGTCTCCTAACTAGTAACATATACATCGAGTCTTGGTATGTATATTGGGCACTTAATACAATTGTAATATTGACATTCACCACGAGAAAAATGTAACATCAACAAGTACAAAAATTTCTCGAGTTTTTGCTATGGATCATACAAACTTTGGTTGAGAAGTCTAACACGACCAGAATCAGAAAAGCCCTGTTTAGTTATCCCCCAGACTAAGGATGTTTGTCAGCAGCATTGGAAGGCAGTTTGCCAATCTCACTTTCTTGATTTTTCTTCTTTGGTCCGAAGATGAACTCTTTCACCGAACGTTCAACTGATAATATTTTGTTTTTTATCTGTCATTTCAGAAATGATAAAAATAAGGTTGCGGGTAACAATATAACCGTTGTACAAAGACCAATAATGCATACTTTTTTGTCCCAACAAATGTAAAGGCATACATCACAAATGAAATATTAAAAGCAAAACTGCATGCACATATAACTTAATCAAATGAATTCAAGTCTATCCCCCATGAAACAAAAAAGTAATCAAACAATCCCAAGCGTCAGTGAGTACTATATCTATTGATAATTCTACAATGTGAAAAAGTAATGAGAGATTCATAGTGCTACTTAACTTCTACAGAAGCCATTTTAACTTATGAAATGTCATAAACATACAACTTTATCTTTTAACAGAGAGATGGGGAGAACTTTGAAGAAACTGCCATCAATCAAGTGAATGTTTGCTTTATTGTCTCAACTTAAATTGATGCACCTGTTGTCTTGCTAGAAAGGCTACGCAGGATGACACCAGTATTTTTGTTCAAATATAGGCCGGCCGTACTTTTGATGGTTCCCAAGGATCCAATACGTCCACTTAGGTCTACGTTACCACGATATTGTTTTATGGTTTGTTTGAAAAGGAAAAGTTTATTGCAGAATGATAAAGGACATAAGTGACTGGATTATATTCTTTCATCAAGAGAGCCAAAACTGTATATCACTTCTTAAAGTTTCAAAGTGGGCAAGTATTTCGCCCAGAAAATAGTTAAACCATCATGAATGAGAAATATTTCTACCACATTCAGAATTGCACCTACACAATTCTCGTATCTTGTTTATGCAACGGTTAATTCGCAAATTTGTGACACATATTTTCTGTCGCACGCCAAAGGTAATCTGCACGCTTCACTACATAGCATAACATACTGCTATGAAATGTCATCAGTGAGCACCCAACGTTTTGGACAGCTAGACATAAAACGGAAGAAGCTCTATCTACAAATTTAACCGGATTTCAATCTAACGGAACTATATACTGACCACGATGCTTTCTCGATAATGGAAAACTTCAGTAATTCAGTATAAATGATCAGTCTCTCTAGGAGATGATATAAGAATGTATATTTTCCATGCGCTCGCATCCAATTTCCAGTGTTAGTCAACAATCCATAAGAATGACTCCTACACAAGTTCTCTTCTTATCATAGAGAACTACTTTAGATACCATTATATAATTTATATCATTACAACTTCACTGACAGCAAATTCTACAGTCAATCGATCTAAGCAAATTGCATATGCTAATTACTGGATCAGTTAAAAAAACTGGCATTTGCGAGCGTTCTCTTTTCATTTTGGCACTTCAAAGCAAGCCAATCGAGTACATGAGGAGATAAAAACCCATAAGAAAAGCTTCTATTAAAAGCTAGCCTTTAGAAGGAAAAAAATACATTTAGAGAGTCTATAGTAACTAAATGTGCCAAATACATTTTGAACCAATCTAATAATTAGAGAAACTACATTTTGTTATATTTCGTGATCAAAATTGTCAAATTGGAGCTTGAGCACACATCCTCATCTATCTCTCTACCCACCCTCTGCTTGGCATCTTTATAAATCATACCATCCTATCAATTTGATTTGTGGCACCGGAGAGTCAAAAACATTTCTATTGCCATTTTGTGGCCTAAGGATTCGTCTAACTGGCTGTAATTAACAAGCAAGAAAACAAATCAAAAGAATACAAATGTCAACAATTCAAACTGAAATTTACTTCTAACAATACTCGATTGCCTCGTCCTCAATTAACTTGCTTCACGTGATGAAGATCGTTAGAGAAATTAGCCCCAAATTTCTTCCCTATATCACTGACAAGTCATAAATCCGAGTCGGGTGTTTAAGGTTAAAATCTCCTTAGCTTAAAAATTAAAACAAACCATGAAGATGGAACCCAAGTCTTGATATCCGAGTAAACGTGCTTGCCCAACTGCGCGCCCGCACAGAGAAACACGATAAACTAAAGCAAAACCAGACATTAAAGAATTTAAGTACTAACAGATGCGTATAGAGTAGACAATTACACTAATATATACGAAATTAAAGGAAAACCCATCAAGAAATTTAAACGAATTTAGAACATAAGGTGCTCATATGAACATACTTACCGGGTCAAGAGCGTTCGGTTCAGTGCCATAGTCAGCAGTGAGAAGGAAATAAGAAGCAGTTACAGTAGCCACCATTGTTGTCCTCCTCACAAGCTTGTCAGTTCTTGGGTCCATTTTTTTCCTTTATTTTTCTTCAACTTCTGATTTCTATTTGCTAGTGTGAAAATTGAAGAGGGCTATCCGTGAAAATGCCAAAACTCAGAAGAATCTAGCAATGTACTTTGATTAAATCTCAGGGATTTCTATGTAATTTTCAGAAATACCTCAGGCCTTAAAAGTGTTATTTAAGAATATTAACTTTTGGTCCTTGTTGGTTTGAGTTATTAGTAATCTTACCCCAGAAAATTCGTTTTTAGGAAACATCGTGAATTCGGTGGGCTCGAATTATACTGCGATTAATTTTGATCTAATTGTTACGTCGTCCAAATTATTTTAAGGTAATTTTGTTGTAATCATTGAAGGAGACATTTATTCCAGAACAACATTTTTCGTTTCAAAAGCATAAATGTACAAAAATTAACTTGGTCGAAATGACGAATGTATCGCCATTGTCATAAGTCATTCTAATTAAGCATTCTTCAAAGGAGTAATTTCACATTCTTTCCATCTTGTTTGATCTCTTTGACGTTTGTCTAGAATTTCTAATAAGTGATAACTGTAGCCGGCACTCAATTTTATTTTAAAATTGTGAACTTTTTATGTCCTACTTTTTTATTCCTCGGATACTAAATTTGAAAAAAAAAAACACCCACCTAAACAAACAGAATGCATAAGCAAAGATAGAGGAAGAGGAAATCTGATCGATGAAGTAAAAAAAAAAATTTGCATCATCTTCAATCACCTCTTGCTCTCCGATCACCGCCAAGGCCGATAACCTTTGTTCTTTTGCTACCCCGTACGCCACCACGAAGAACCTTAGTCTGATTGCTACTCCACCACTATCGGAACCTAAGCTTTATTTATTATCAGCATTTAACGAGATATGCAATAAGATTTACCGGTGTGTGCATGCATGTGGGATTTGCTATCAAAAATACTTACGAGTGGCATTCCAAAAGAGCAAAGTTACCAAGCTGTCTCCTTAGAATCTAAACTTTTTAATTAGGTGTATGCTAGTCTCTTCAGTTCTTTCAATTTTAATCAGAAACTAGTTAATTGATTTTTCTTTAGGAAAAGCGGTGTCGAAGAGTTATAACCAGAGTTGTGAAAAGTAGTACTTTTGTCTTTGTTGTGGTTAGGAAGGTGGTCATGGTGCTGATGATGGATGTGGTGACAGTGCCAGATTGGTAATTTGTGGCGGTGTGTTTGGAGAGTTTTTTTGTTGGTGGCAACAATGTCGTTTACGGTGGTGGTAATGTTTAGGGAGATCGTTGATGGTGGTGGTGATTGCAATTGTGGTGATGATGGGTTGTGGTGGAAGATGGTGGTGGTGTAATAAGGTATGTTACTTGTGATGGGGGTAGGTGATGATAGTGATGTAGCATTGAATATTACAGGTAGTGGTGGTACAACGATCGCAATTATGGTGAAAATAGACAGCAAAATTTATGGAACATACTGTGTTACTGGTGATGAAGGTGGCGATGGAAACATGATGGTGAAATGTGTGCAACATAAATTTAACAAATTTAACACGTTGTATTATAAAATTTGAGTAAGTAAATTTCACCATTGGTCAATGAATTTACCCTCACTTGCAATAAGACCACTGGACTTTAATTCAGAGCAATCACATTGCTTTACTTTAATTTGCGAGCAATTCAGGACACTCAGTTAGTTTTCCATTTAACCACTTAAAATAATCAATGTTGCGATAATTAAAAGTAACGGAATATCAACGACAACGTGTTCAACAAAAGTAAATTTCGATTGTGGTCACTAAACTTTTAATTCGAGGCAATCACACCATTGACTTCAATTCCAAATTTCTTAAATACGCATTTTGTAATTTTTGATATTATTTTAATTATTTAAGGCACTAGATTAAAAAAATTATAATTCTAAATACTATAATTATTTAATAATTTATACAAATAGAAAATTTTTAAATTTTCAAAAAGTAGATAGTTTCAAAGTTCAAACTAGACAACTCATACTTCTTATAATCGGGGTCAAACCGCTAATAATATATAAAAATGATAAATATATCAAAAATATTTAACAAAAATATGATATTTTTCCAAAATTAATTATATACATAGACAAAAATTACTTATTAAACTTGGTTGTAATTAATTTTTATTATGTCTATTTCTAATTTTTTTTAAAAGTAAGTGTATAATAGTTGTATGAGTCTAACATAATAAAAATTAATAGCAACCAAGTTATTTATTTATTTATTATTCGCGGTCCAACCCCGATTCTACTAAGTGGATGTGTCTAGTTGGAATTTTTAAAATTGTCCAGTTTTTGAAAAGTTATAAAAAAATATAAAGTAATAATAGTATTTATATTTTAGTTGTTTGTTATACATTATATTATTTATTTAACGACTTATAATAATAAAAATAATATTAAAAAATAGAATAACATTTTGAATAAGTCCAGTGGTGTGATTGTCACGAATTAAAAATTCAGTGACCTAATTGCATCAGGCTAAAATTCAGTGACCATGAACGAAATTTACTTTGCTGACTTAACACTGTGCATAGAGATTCCGTTACTTTTAACGGTCGCGTCACCAGATTCATTAAGTGGTTGAACCTTCGGAGTGACCTAACTACTCACATATTAAAGTAAAGTGATGTAATTGCTCCAAATTAAAGTTCAGTTTGCCTAATTGCAAGTAAGAATAAAGTTTATTGATAGCGGGTGAAATATATCTTACAAAATTTGCTATAGTTTTTTTAAAAGATATTTTGAGAATAAAAAAAGTTTAAATGTATGAAATTAGTAAACAATTTTAATGTAGCATTTGTGAATTGTTCTCTTCTAATTACTTCCAAAAATCATGCTCCAAGGCCATGTGGAGTGACCCAACCTACATGTTGAATGGGCAAACTCACTTTCTACTAACAAAAACTTAGGGCTAAGAAGGCAATGCATGGGGTTCTAGAAAAAATAAGGACGAACAAAAATAATACATTAATGCACTCTAAGTCAAGATTAAAGATTGTACTCTGAAACACACGAAGAACAACGTCGTTAACGGAACATGAGAAAAAAAAACAAGAATATAAAATGTAATAGCTTATTAACATTTAACAAAACGTTTTAAATTTGCAACGTCCCATTCCCAATCGTCCAGCTTGGACTTCGAAATAATCTTACTGCTACTTGATCAACACCCCATGTGAAGTGTTTGTGTCGAGCATGCACTATGATTTTGTTTATGATATTCTACTATTGTCAAATGTAGCTATTGTACATGTTTAAACAAATAGATACTAAGTCCCTGTTTAGTTTAGATGAAAATCAAATTTTTAGTTCGTAAAAATTGATGTAATGTATAATTGAAAAGTTGTGGGTTCGATTAAATGTGTGGTTATAATTAATGGTCGTAACTAAACCCCTTTTTCCAGCTGAATCAATATAATTCAATTTTATAATGGAAGTTGTCGACAGGGGTCCATAGCTCAGTGGTAGAGCAATTGACTGCAGATCAATAGGTCACCGGTTCGAACCCGGTTGGGCCCTTTAATTCTTCTTTTTCTCCTTTTTGGCAACTGTAGATAAAAAAGGCAGTGCTGAAAAAATTATTATTATTTCGTCTAATTCTAAGAGTTTTTGAAACTGAAACAGAGCAAAATCTACCTTAATATAATATTGTGAAGGATTAAACCCAGTTTTATTCAGCTGGTTTAAATATTCATTTATTAAAAAGATAAATTTCATTTGAGTTCTTGCATTCAACAAAATATGGATGACTCACGACTTGAAGCATATTGTGTATTGTTGCAATATAATCGTACACACAATGTGCTTTATTAGTAGTTATTTAGAGGAGTCCCTAGTTACAAAGGTATTTGTAATTTAAGAAGGTCGATTGCACAAAGTATAGATAATTATACCTATTGTCTTTAAGAAATTATGTTGATTGTTAATTATGAGACACACATGCTTTGAACCTCTCGAAAATAAGTCATAAAGATATTTAAAGTTAATCATTCTATTCAAATGGTAAATAAAAAATTGACATCAATCAATCAAACACGAATTGAGAATTAAAAGAAGAACATTTGAATTAAAAATTCAACTAACGATTTACATCACTATCGTAAGCATAATGGATTTAGCCTATCGTGGTCGTAATACAATAACACGTATTAAACTGATAATTCATTACTCAGAATATCAAATTGTAAAAAGAAGGTTGAATATGAATTTTCACCCATTTGAATGTCTTCTATTGAGTATTCAAGAAATCTTCAAAAATAAAGATCTTGAAAGTGTACGTATTTTTGTATGATTTTCAATCAAAAGCTCTCTATTCTTCTTGTTGCCAGCTAAAGAATGCCTAATTGGCCTCTCAAAGTACATTAAAATTGTGCACCCATCGCATACCACGTAGAAGTTGAATTGGAAAAGAAAACAAACTCTCAGCTGTCGGAACCAACCATGCGGTCGCATGGCTTTATCGTGTTATGTTTTGTTGAACATATTGACACCCTTCCAATCGCTTGGTATGCACCTTGTGATCGCAAGGTGTTAATTTTTGCCTCCCATTCAACTAGTTCCTTGACTTCCTTCTTCAGCTTAAGTCCCTTCCTAATTTGTATTGAAGTCCATCTTCCAAATCTTGACACCTTGGTCCTCATCTTCCACAATTTGATCGCTTTTAGTCCATCCATCCAAGTTCCGTTCTGTTTCTCCATAAGCCATCCAACATCGAGTTTTTCCTAAAACAAACAATATACAACTAAAATTAAGTATCAATGAATATGGTAAGTTAATTATGCTAGGCTTCGGACCATGTCACATAGAACCAACCCGAGTCATATTCAAGCAGTCCCAAGGTTTTCCAGACAGCTTTTGAAGCATCAACAGTGTTATTAGCACATGGAGGTTGATTATCAGGGTCTGCATCACATCCCATAGTAGGGTCACATTCATCAACCACAATACTTATGCTTCGCAGCTTCGGCGACTCTGAGGAATGAGCAGCAAAGATTAAAAAAAAATGCTAATATAGTTCTCAATACACAAAACCTTTTAAGTGTTATGTTTGCTGAAAGTGGCGGGAAGCCAGTCAGATATTCCAGTTCAGTGTTCAACAGATTGTACGAGCAATTTATTTCATCAATTCTTTTAACATTTTCAAATATTACTTAATATTGCGCCGTGGCTCATAGGTTCTTTTTTTTTTTGTTTCATTATCTTAATAATGATCGTAAAAGTCACTCGGAGACAGTTTAACGTAGTATGAGAGCAGCCACTAAAAATTCCTAAGTCTAAGTTGAGCATTTAGGGCGTTGGGCTGCAACGATAAATACAAATAAAGAAATTTGTTCCATGATAGGTTAAACTTCTAGACACGGTGATTTAACACGCACTTCTAAAGGAAAGACGGGGCATTTTTTAATTTAGATTTTCAGGAAGACAGGGCCACTGTTGCAATGATTGAGAAAGGTTATTATCATTAAAAATCACAGGGATAATTTACGACCATAGTTCCATTTGAACTCTTCTATGGACATTATGACTATATAATTTGTAACATTCTTTTGCTACAAATCTAATTGATTCTTTTGTGATTTGAGCACACTCTCGACATTTTATGTGGCTGAACTTTATATAAACCAATTAGTTGATCACGATTTGCACCAAAACAAATCATTTTGATAGCGGGCTTACAGTAATAGAGATAAAAGATGAAGAACTTAAGCTTAGTAGCACTTTTTTTTTTTTTTTTCTTACTTTTTTTAAAGGTTATTATCATTAAAAATCACAGGGATAATTTACGACCATAGTTCCATTTGAACTCTTCTATGGACATTATGACTATATAATTTGTAACATTCTTTTGCTACAAATCTAATTGATTCTTTTGTTATTTGAGCACAGTCTCGACATTTTATGTGGCTGAACTTTATATAAACCAATTAGTTGATCACGATTTGCACCAAAACAAATCATTTTGATAGTGGGCTTACAGTAATAGAGATCAAAGATGAAGAACTTAAGCTTAGTAGCACTTTTTTTTTTTTTTGCATACTTTTTCTTGCTAGTCATTTCTCCGAAGCTAGACTTCAAGCATGCAAACCAAGTGGCAAAATAATTGGAAAAAAGCCACCTCCTGGATAATGCAACCAAGAAAATGACTCTGATTGCTGTAAACAGGGGAAGTCTTACCCCACCTACAAATGTTCAGATGCCTAGTAAAATTAGTAGTGTTTTCAAGTTATCGTATTGTGAAATGATATGTGTACGTGCACTAGTATATATTTACTGTCTCGATTACTGGTTTATGCTTCCTTTTTTATAGTGAGTTCCTTAATGCACGAAAGATGAAAATATATCTTTGTATAATGAATTCAGCCTTGTCTTAAAATTTTAGGTAGACACATTCTTCGTAGGCTTGATCCCCAAGTACTTCTGATTGAAATTACAGACAAGTGAAAAGATAAGTTTATCTATTCGACTCTCACAGCACCATCTGAACTTGAACTAATCGGGATATGTATCAGATGATGGAGAAGAAATTTGTATGTATATTATACGGTATAGTATGGAATTCATTTCTAAATGATATTATGTTGTAACCGTTTGTATTCAAAGTTATTACTGAAATCTTAGTTCTTTCTACAGAATAAAACTTCTTATTCGTATATCTATCAAATCATGCACAAAATCAACATGGTTAGAATAGCAGCAGACCACAAATGGCAATCTCCTTATTCTTTTGACACAGAAGAAACTAAGAGAAACAATGAAATGAAAGAAATTCTTGGCTGGTTCACTGATCACAAGATTAATGCCTGTCTTAACTATCTTTTAGGTGGCACCAGATTAATCAAATGACTAATTTTTTGAATGATGTCAAATTAAGTAGGACCTCAAGAGATATTTTTCAGTTTCGCTGGAATCGACATCGATCTAAATCTTGTGGTTAATAGTAAATTATATTCTCATTCATCAATGAATACAAAACAAATGTCATCAAGTGAAAAGACCCTTCTTTATATATAATTCAGACCAAGAAAATCCCAAGATTGCACTCAAGGTTGATAACATACCTAAGATTAATATTTAGTTAAGATTATTAATTAGGTTCTAAGTCTAATGATCCAAAGGATGTTTCAAGTACAAGAAGATTGATAATGACACTTTAGTATCTTTACTTATGAGGCCTGCTATCTTATCTTGTATTTCATCCTGTTTGGTTTTTATTGCTGAAAACTTTTAGGGTGTGTTTGGTGTGTACGTAGTGCTGGATACAAGTGTACAGAATTTTAACTTGTATAGCTTCTTCAGCCATATCCACTCTTGTTGAGTCCAACATATTAAACATGTCATTACGATACATGTTCACTATATACAAACTTGTTTCAGAGGAGAATTTTGAGCTGATTCTTGTTTTATTTAACTTAGAGTGACAACAATATTGCTCTGAAATTTGATCATTGTGTTGTGCAACTAATGAATCAAATGTATTGGTTCGGAAATTTTCTTTGATTCATATAAAATGGTATTTGCAATTGATAGAGTTTATATTTGTTATTTCACTTGTCTTTGCTTAACTCACTCGGAATGTATAAAAACTGTACAAAAGTACTATTCATCAAGCAATATTTTGGACAGGGGATTCATGCCAATGAATGATTTTATGATTTTCTAAACGTTTGTACGTGCCTTGGATATTTCTTGGACAGTTCTATCTGATGCAGGATAATTTTTTAGATAGATTTGAATGCAACGTGTTACTATATTGAACATTTAAAAAAAAAAAAAAGGTTTTTTACCATCATATGTTATCTACCTGGATTAGTTCGAGTTCAGATGGTGCTGTCAGAATCTAAATGGATGAGCATATCTTTTCACTAGTGTGTATTTTACAATAGGGAGTATTTGGAGATTAACTCTAGACTGAATTCATGATCATCACAACGCGGAATTTAGTAAACAAAATTATATTATCATTCATACATTAAGGAAATTACTATACAAATATGCTTCAGTATGTATACATGGCATATCATTTTACAATATCATAACTTGAAAACACTATTAATTTTACTAGGCATCAGACCAAGTAATGTCCAACTCACCCCAGTTATCTTCGGGTACTCCTAAGGCTTTCCAGACAGCCTTGGAGGCATCAACAATGTTATTAGGACATGGAGGCTGATAATCATGGTCATCGTCACATCCCATGGTAGAATCACATTCATCGACAACCATAGCAGTTACTCTCCTGCCATTAGCACTTACTGTGATATTGTTAAGGCACCTTGACCCTCCACTGTACCATCCAGTTGATAGTGCAACGACCGGTGTGTTGTCGGAGTGGTACTTGTTGTCACATTCTGATGGTGCGCCTCCATCTCCACCCTTCTCGAAACTGTTAATTGTGAGAACTGCCTTAGTGCTTCCGGACACCGAGGGTGAGCATTTGTAAGTGGGGTAAGACTTCCCTTGTTTACAACAATCAGAGTCATTTTTCTGGTTGCATTGTCCTGGAGGTGGCTTTTTCCCAATTATTTTGCCACTTGACTTGCATGCTTGAAGTCTAGCTTCTGAGAAATGAGTAGCAAGAAAGAGTAATACAAAAAGAAGTGCTCCTAATCTTATGTTTTTCATCTTTTCCCTCTGTTTTTCCTATACTTGGTATTGAGAAGTTCGTGTTTGTGAAAATCGTGATCAAGTACTAGTTGGTTTATATAAAGTTTGGCCAGAGAAAATGCCAAGATTGTGTTCACGATATAAAAAATTCCTAAGATTAGTATTCATGAATAATATTATTGGTTGTAATACTATCCATTTAGGGTTCAAGTTAAAGACAATAAATTATCACTGTCAGTATCAGAATCTTCACTCAAATGCTCAAGTTATTAGAAAGGAGACGAAATGATCTAATTGTTATTTATTTTCAAAACACCCTTTCAAGTGCAGCCCATATTAACGGCGAGACCTAATCCATGAACTTTGTCTCTGTGATTTTATGTTAAACTACCTCATTTAAAAAAAGTTAATAAGAAAAGGTAAAATTTTATTTATTTATTTATTTATATCGTCTTTATCCATGAAATTATTACTAAGATGAAAAAACAAAAAAGGAAACTTTCTGAAGACTTGGATATCATCATTTTAGGCAAATGTTAAAGTTATGCTATAAAAAAAGTTTATCAGCCACGGGATAATAAAATAATTAATGATAAAAGAGTTGATAAGAGTAAATTACTGGCACAGACTGTTGAACATTCCACTGGATTATACCTGCCCTCTCGCGAAACATAATTCATAACATATACCTATTGGCATGTAATCGACTAAAGCGTACAATGGAGGGGAAAGGTGCCATAAGTGCGAATAGCCAAAGCATAACAACTATGGTATTTGGTGAATTTGATTCTACTGTGGGATGTGATGAGGACATTATTTTGATTTATCTCATGAAAATTATCTTCTTAGTGTCCAGCCATAGAAAGTGCTCCTTTCACTTGATGACAGTAGTTTTGTACACACTGATGAATGGAAATATAGTATATTACTAAGCAGAAGATTTAGAGTACAGTGTTATATTCTCTAATGTCTGAATATCATAGAGCAACCTATGTTAATCTCTGGTCCTATTAATATTTGACATCACTCAAAAAATGAGTCATTTCGCTCATATGGTGCCGCCTGAAGATACTTAGTGCATGCATTAACTTGTGTTTTGTGTACAAGCCAAGAATATCATTTATCATTTATTTACTAATTGTCCTTGTGCTGTGGTATCATCTATGAAAATGTACTCAAAACCATCTCATATATGTCAGTAAATTTTATGTGACAACGCGATGATTTAGATTTGAAATGATAAATTCTACCGTCGCGTTCTTGATTTAACTGCTACCTGAAATAAGTAAAGGCAGTTGATCAAGAAACTTCTGCCTGAATGTGCATAGGCTAAGAACTTTTATGCAGTGAGCTGTAGGTATTCCCTTGCTAATTGTTGTACCTGAATTTGAGATTATTCATTCGTCCAAGGATTTCAGTTATTCAAAGGAGGCTAATGATGAAAAATTTCAGTCTTTAGGCGGGGGCATGGCGGTGGCCTTGAAGACTGTGACCGATTCTGTTTTCTTTGATTAGAACTCCATTATTTGGTAGTTGAAAGCACAAATGTTCATTTGAGAATGGACCTAACTAGGCTTAAAATTCAGCTTTAAGGTTGTCAGTTCGAGTCCTGGGGCAAAAAAATGGTACATGCTGCCTCCTATTGTGGTCTATTGGATCTGTCACATTTTGCCGTCTGATGTAGGACAATTAACTTTGGAGTTTGAAGAAGAGACGGATAGAAAATTGGCTAAAAGAGCTGCCGCTCTGATGAAACGGGCATAATTTTTAGCTCGAGTATCAGATTTTCTATTATAATATGTTTTCGGAAAGGGTTTTCATTATTCCATACTGGTTGACATCATTTCCATCCTCAAACTCACTGTTTAAGGCACGTTGGCGGGCAGTTTAAGTTTTATCGTTTTTTTCTTGTTTTTGCGTTTTAGTTATTTTGATTTAATGAATGTCTATTTTGATCTTTTTGCTTAAATTAGGGTTCTCAGTGACTATTTAAAAGCTCTTTGTTATCAGAATAAAGGAGATTCGTTTTGATTTGCTATTATTTTCTGGTGGATTCCAGTTTTACGAGCTTGGGGTTTACGCTAGTAAACCTTTGAACTTTCATTCTGCGTCACCGCCTCTAGATGGTAGTGATTTTGTTTTTATGATGCCACAGGGCTCAAAAGAAGTTCCCCGAGGTTTCATCATGGGAAGACAGCAAGAAAGCGTCTCTTGAAGCTCGACTGTGGAAAAGTGAGTTAACGTCCTTGTAAAGTTCAAAATGCATACATCTTTGAAAATATTATACAAAGTTAACTTTTGGTGATATATTTTGCAAAATAAAATGTCTGCAATTGTATTCTCCCTTCAACAAGTTTATTTAATTAATGTGCTATTCTAGTACAATCGTGGAGGCTTTGTGCACTCGTGAAAAATGGAAACTTGGCATTCTATATAAGTCCGATATATTTGTAGGAACAACTGGAGAAGAAGATAGCAGATTACGCAGAAAAAATAAGAAATAGGCTGGCCTTGATTCACAAGGAGGCAGAAGAGAAGAGATCAATGGTCGAAGCCAGACCAGTGGAAGAAAATCTCAAAGCTGAGGAGATGGCTGCAAAGTACCGTGCAACCGGCCATGCTCCTAAGAAGGGCTTTGGATGCCAAGTTTCTCCAGTTCTGGTACTGTATCAACGAAGAAAAGTCATAGTTTTCCATTATTATTTTATTTTTTTTTGGGTAAAGGCAATTGATAAATATTCATTTGCATGTGTGATCATGCATTGTTAGTGTTTTCGACTTGTAAAAAAGCATATCCCATTTAATAAATTCTTAAATTTTTCTCAAACGAAATTTCCTCCATTTCTCCATAAATGATCACCAATTACATTGGAGAACACTCGCCCCTCCATTTCTACATATCTGGAGATGAACAAAAACAATCACCCAAAATTTCAGAATTGGAGAACACTCGCCCCTCCATTTCTATATATCTGGGGATGCACAAAAACAACCATCCAAAATTTCAGAAGTCATTCTTCAAAGGCAGATTTTTGTATATGCTTCAGAATAGCAATTTGTAGTAACTTCTATTAAAAATGACATGACATAAAGCTAGAGTTATCGGTATGTCCCAAGAAGCTCATGTCAATGTTGTCAGGGAAATCTAAAAGAAGTTGTAATGCAGATTCAGATGAATCATCCAATGCATTAGAGCGAGATGAATCTGATAGTGGGATGACCTCTTCAGTGTAGGATTTGCAGTCTGCATCTTCATCTTGGTTGATCCCTGCAGCCGAGGAACCTGCTGTAGTAAGTGCCATTTCAATTTTGGAACCTGAAATTGATTCACACGAGACTGCACTTTGACAATCAGTTTTCTCTCCCTCATCAAACTTTCGAAATGCATCACCCACCTCAGAATTCCACAAACGCAAGAAAAAATCAGAATTAGATTTCCCCCAAAACATCGGGATCAACAGTAGCGATTCCTTTGAAAGGCGAGCTTCAGCTTCAAGCCGAGCGCTCTCCCATTGTGCCATATGACGAGTAGAAGAAGATGCAGGGAGTTGTTTGAGAACACCGGTAGAGGTTGAAGAAAGCTCGTGAGTCTGAGGATCAATACCCATCTTAACCAAACGCTTTTTCAGATGAGTGTTCCACAAGTTCTTGATTTCATTGTCTGTCCTTCCGGGTAGTTGAGCAGCAATGGCAGCCCATCTGAATGCAGTCGAGTTAGCACATTCTCTAAAAGTAACATCACAACGAAATTGCTGCAATTCAATTCAAATCACCTGTTTCCAAGAATGCCATGGAGTTGTATGACAAGCTTCTCTTCTTCGGGACTAAAGGGGCCACGTTTAATGTCTGGCCTAAGATAGTTTGTCCATCGTAGCCGGCAACTCTTCCCACACCGAAGAAGACCTGTAAAGGGACAAAACAAGAATCACCACTCAAATTGTTCTATAGAGAAGAACTTCATGGACTTGTTTTAAGATGAGAGAAATTTACCATAAAAGGTTTAATGTGAAGACTAATGGTGGACAACAGATTGGCATAAGATGTGATAGCAAAGCTATATATGTATGAACAATATAAAAACTGACTGTCCATATAAGCTTCCTAGTCCTATTTCAAACTTCATGGCGGCACAATTTCCACTTCTTATGCTACAATTAGAGAAAATTCCAGAAAGAAGTAAAAACCTGCGAGCTTGGGGAGAGAACGCCAGCTGCCATGGCCATTCTTGCTGATGTACTCAACCAATTTCTCATCTTCCTCGGGAGTCCACGGACCTTTCTTCAACCCCTTCTTATCACAACACGGTGCTCTCCCCATTGAAATACACTCTCTCTTTTATCTATATATGAACTTCTCTACAAAGACGAAGTGAAGTGAACCAAAGCTATAGATATGGACTTCTTGGAGCTTTAAAATAAATGTGAACAGACGTATCAATGTACATTAGAGACAGACCGGCGACACCTTAGCCAACTGTGCATTTAACATTGCAATGCATTTTTCTTGTCTTATTGTGTATGTGAAATAGAGGAGAGCTGAAGATAGGCTTTTGATGAGAGGCCAAGAGAGTAAACTTATAGAACCGAGAAAAAATGTCCTCACGATCAAATGGGTGACGTGTGGGTCTGAGGAGTAAATGCAGATGAAACAGAGCAAGCAAATGGCTATATATGCAAGCTATTCAAGAAATGAGTGACACTTGGTGTTCGATTTTTGTCTCTTACAGACTATGAAATTGGACACTTTATGGACACCAGTATGTCAATTCTTGTATTCTATCCTATTGAGTCACATTTTACGATTTACTTTCTCCACAATACTCTAAGGACGAGATGGTAAGCCTTGAAGCTCAAACTTTTAAGAAATGAGTGACATTGAAATCAAAGACCAGCATTTAATAGCCATTCCTCAATTGTGAAAGGACATCAAATTCTGGATTCAAAATCTTGAATTATGCTGCATTGACAGGGCCTACGTGACCCTCGTAAAGGGGTTTAACCCCAAAATCTTTATCTTTCTCCCCCCACGCCACCCCGCCCCTCCGCACCCCACCCTACCCTGCAGAATTGTGTACGCATCTGTGTGAGAGTGCATTAATGGGGGGACAGGGATTCATACAGGAGTACGAACTCCTGCAACGGCAGGACTAGTTAACGCGTTCCTTTTCTTCCTGTGATTTGACTTTAATATCTCTGTTTCTTTAAAAGTTTCCAATTCTTGCCCTCCTTTTCCACGTTTCGTTCTCTTGCATGTTAGGAAAAAGAAGTTGATAAATTTAAAACTGTACTTAAATCAAAATATCCTGTCACGACAATAATGGAGTTTAGTTTCTTGACTTTACAGCTCCAATTGAAAATGACAAAAGAATGATTCAATTGAGAAACGCCATACAAGTTTAGAATCTACCTATTGGTGGTAAACGGATCTCAATCAGCTTGATTCTCTTCGACCCGATCCATCGACTACTCGAGCTCGTATGTCATTTGTCGTATTGTTAAGCTCTAAGAGCCGAGCTCGAAAAGAGTTTCATGACTCAAGCCAACTCATGGGATGGCTCATTTTTGGCCTATTTTATCATTTAAAAAAAAAAAAATTTGATTCGTATCCACACAAGCCAAGGTAGAATGTCAAGGGTCAAACCGATTCTACTCAACTATCGCCACCACTGAACTTACCTTTGTGCAAATTTAGCCCATGTTTGAGTTACATTTTTTTAAAAATTCATTTTTTTCTCAAACTCATTTTTCAGTCATACATTCTCTTAATAAAATAAATTTACACGTAAATTAAAAAAAAAAACTTACTTTTTAATCACACATCCTTCAAAAAATCTCTATTACAAATTTATTTTCCCAAAAGAGAGGCTCAAACAAACCCTTTGATAAGCTAAAGGGGCTCAATAAAAGAAAGACATGTAAAGGTGGTAACAAGAAGTCTTGTACCCTGACCTGATGAGACACATTCCGCTATTTACCTCCTCTATAATGCTCTAGATGTGGGACGGTGAGAGACCCTCGAGACTGTAGTTCAACCTTTTTTCAAAGAAGTCATAATTGACATTAACCTATCCTATTGCATTCCTGTTTAGATTCTAGACGTGAATGTCCAGTGAGTAGTTGACAGCAGCAATTGGTCAAAGACAGGTATCGACAAACTATAGGTCGGTCGACTTACAATATCAACTCCCCCAAGTTATGAGCCGACGCCCACTGCATTTCATTTTCAGTTTCTATATCCAAAATTTAACTCTAATTGACCAATTCATTCATTCATTCATTCATCAAGTTCAAGTTCAAGTTCCTGTTAAAATTATTGAAATTTTTTAATGCTTTTAGGAATAATTATCAATGCTTAAATTGTCCTTATAAAATAGAACAGAAAAAATGTTTGACCGCATAATCCAAACCAACACACAAATAACGTAATGGACATGAAACATTATTCGCAGACGTCCGAATAACACTCTTCAGATACATAAAAAGGTTCTATCTCACAATCTAAAGTTACATCTTTTCTTTCACCAACATAGATCTGAAGCTAAGATGAAAATGCAGGGAACTCTTCATTTTTCTAGCGTGGAAACTGGAAGTTGACAGTGGAGACGGGCATTTTCACAAAAACGAAAAAAACACATACAGAGCTGACTGATTTACAAGCCAACCCTAATAGCAGAAAATAAGGAGGGAATGGTTCACACAATTTGACTGCAATAGCAAAGCGAAACCAGCAATTTATCCTGATCACATGTACTTTGCAAATTCTTGATATAGTTGAAGGACACCATGCAATGCCCAAAAATGTAAGAAATTATGGCATTGTCTTGCCTCAAAAGCCAGATATAATTCGTCCAAGACCAAATTCATATGTAAGATGTTCTATCATTGTACCTCTGCAAACGGGGAGCACGATTTTCCTGTCCAAAAACAAGACAATGCCGGCAAATGAGATACAGGGAGCAAATTTAGCACAAGTCTCCATGGAACTCGATAATAGTAGTTATATGAAGGTTAATAAATATGCAAATGATAGAAATTAAAGTTGGAAGGTGTATTGAACAGAACTTATAATAGTTAAAAAGCTGAAAGATCAACTCATCACATCAATTGATAATTCAAAAAAAAGAGATTCAAAAGGTGAGATAACTTGGACAGTACATGGAAGCCTTTGTAACTTCGAATTACTGCTCGAAGTGAATTAGAGAGAAGTTGAAAGCTTATTCAATTATATATAAGCACAAACATGCACGTTCTATGACTCACCAGTAGTACCACTTTTGCAACAAAATAGCCACTTCCAGGTCACTGACAGTAGATAGTCTGATCTATATGTGGAGGAATCTGCTTGATCTCTGTCCCAAGTTCTTGTTCAATCCTATACCTGCAAGAATACAGGCACAAGAAAAATAAAAATGAAAGTTACAATATTGACGACCCTAATTAACTAGACCTACATGGTCATAAACTAAAGAAATGGCATGCATACAAATTGAAGCGGTCCTCGTAAGTAATCAGGTTCACGGCTAAACCGAGGTGTCCAAACCTTCCAGATCGGCCAACCTACAACATTCAATAACATCCATAAGAAAATCACACAATGAGCAGGAATAGTAAAGAAACATCCAGGCTAACTCACCCTGTGAAGATAAGTTTCTGAGTTCTTGGGAAAATCAAAATTGATAACGACATTGACTGCTTGAATATCAATCCCTCTTGTAAATAGATCTGCAATTTGAACACGAGGAAAGGGAAAAGAACAATCATATGGCAAGGGAAAGAATCAGAATCGAAACTGAATGAATGGTGAAGGTCAAATCCATTTATTCTCCGTCTATCTGTGGGATAATATACAGCAATATGCCCCGTTCAAGAACCCAATTTGAAATTTCAAAAGGGGAAAATGAATGTTTCAGTAGATCCTTAACACGTCGATAGATAGACAGACTGGGGGATACAGTCATTAATAGTACAAAACCACCAATACAATCATGGCATTATTTTAAATGTCTGCAAGAGACTAGGAACTTTATTCCACCCAAAAGCATGAGAACAAGATGGAGAGTGAAAAATTTTAAAAAGAAAAAACGCGTAACAACAGATTTCTAATTTCCACTTCAATACTAAGAAAGTGATCAAGAAGGCACCTGGCATTAAAGACTATATGAGGAGAATAATCACGCGCATAATATTGATGATGAAAAAGTCATTCGAGAAATTTCTGTTTTATACCCTCGTTATTGTTCTACACATTATTAACCATATCATTAAAGATCAACCAATGTTCAAAAATATCCAATCGATTACCGAGGCATTCTAACTATTAGGTAGGAGTAAGCCTCAACATGAACAAATTAAGTAATTCATAAAATATAAATCTACAAAAATATGTCCGTAATAATTTAAACCATCTTGAAAATTCATAATAAAAAAATCTACAAAATTAATAGTTTAACTTGCAAACAAAAATCAAATAGATCATAATTAGCACTGTCAAATTGGTAATCACGCAACAAAATTGTAATATGCTTTCTACTAGAACCAAAAAAAAAAAGAAGGAAGTCTTCCATATCACTTGGGAAAGGGGTTTATCACACTTCAGGTACAAAATATAGGTAACTCATGCTTCACTTGCTCTCTCCTCCCTCTTTCTAGTCCTTTTTTCCTAGTTTTTAGTGTTGGGTTGTGTTTAACATAGTACGAAAAATCCTTAAGGCCGTAAAACATTCTGAGATATAAAACATCTAACCCCCAAAACTAAGGCCAGTAATAGTAGGCCAGAAAGGGCAAAATGAAGGAGCACACACCCCAAGTTTCCGTGATGCTTATGCCACGAGGCATGCGCATCTCCAAGTGTTAGCCTTTCAAATTATACTACTGTGCAATCTCTGAGGGGTTTAATGAATGCCTCATATTAGGCGTGCCTCAAGGCAACTTCATAAGCCTTGGGCACTTTTTAAAACAATGTAACCAACACCATCAATCAAATTACAAGGATCGTTTGCAGACAATCCACACAAATACTGGAAACAATTGCATGATGGAAAGTGCAGTTATGGCAAGACAAAAATATAAGAGTGAATACCGGTGCAAACGAGATTCCTGCAGGCACCATTGCGGAAATCATGAAATACCCTGTTCCGATGATTTTGAAGCATCTTAGCATGAATATAGAAGCAAGAATAGCCAAGCTCCGTGATTTTTTTAGCAAGAAGTTCTACTCGATTCACGGAATTGCAGAAAATAATAGATTGGTTTATTTGGAGCTGCAGGAAGAAATATTAATGAACATATAACTCACACAGCAAAATTACCTGATAAAGGAAAAAGTGTGTGCTGTGTAATCAATTAAAAAACTAAAGCTTGAACCTTTGAGAATAGAGTGTTGAGGCAGTGAACTTTCTGTCTTTCTTCCACAAAAGCATAATACTGTGTTATACCCTTTAAGGTAAGCTCATCCATAAGGTTGATGATATAGGGCTTCTGCAGGTATCTATCTTTAAAATCTTTCACCGTAACAGGAAAGGTAGCAGAGAACATTAAGACTTGACGTTTTGGAGACATAAAATGAATTAACTGCTCAATAGAAGGTTGGAATTCTGGTGACAAAAGCTTATCAGCCTGAAAACAACAGCACAAATAAGATAAGATTACATACTGTTCTACTCTGTAGATTGCCCCATTAATATTACATTCTTTCAAATTTGAAAGCAGGAGGGACAAAATCTATATCAAATAGGATGTCCATAATCTGCCACTTAAAGTGGAAAGCTATCATCATAATAATTAAGCAATACTAAACCCCCACTTCAAAGCAAGAAAAGTTCTAAAAGATCACTATGCCCTTGTTTGATGCACATTATTAATGAAAGAATGTATTTTAATTAGTGATGTGATGGAAAATATGTGGTTAAAAAAGAAGGAAAAATTTTGAATTTGCGTGTAATATTATTTTATTGAAGATTATGTAATTGAAAATGAGTAATGAAAGAATGCATTTTTTAAAAAATGTGGACACTGTTATCCAAATTTAGCACCCTGCTCTTTTACTTCATACATTTTAGGCAAGTAGGCACCATAAGCGTGTATGAGAAGATCAGCATTATTCGACATTTTAAAAAAAAAGGACCCCGATAATGACTCTAATAAAAGGTAAAAGTGGAGACAAAAACACATTTCTGTACCTCATCCATTACAAGCATAGAGCAATCTTTCAAAATGCAAACACCCTTTTTGGTAAGATCAAGGATTCTTCCAGGAGTTCCAACAAGTAAATGAACTGGTTGATAAAGACGCATTATGTCATCCTTTAAGCTAGTTCCACCTGTAGTAACCATGACCTGAATTTTTAAGTGCTTCCCAAGTTCTTTACATACTTGTGACGTCTGAAGAGCCAATTCTCTGGTTGGGACAAGAATGACGACTGAAACAATTCAAATTGGTGAGAGGCCCAGTTAAGAAAAAAATAATAGAAGAATCTAGAAAACAAGAGACAGTATCGAGATCAGCAAAATAGTTACCTATTAAGGCATCAAATTTACCACACAGATTACCATACATCTGGGATCCTTACAAAACCCCTTCATATAAATTTTTTTTTTGAAAGGTTCTCCTTGACGCTTTTCGCGCCAAACCCCTTCATATAAATATAAGAATAAAATCATATAGAGCAGCAAAACAGAATTTACTCTTGCTTCTATAGAAGTACAATTACAATAGTTACTGCTACCATGTATTTATCTTAACCACTGTTCAGCTCCCAAAATGCACAAGATCTAGCTAATTGTTATTATATGTAATGCCCTTATTCTCCTAGAACGTAAAGTACTTCAAGAGATATTGCAGTATGCTACATTTACAAGAAAGATGGATAAGAATAAAACCTTGAATAACATTGTTATCTTGGTCAATTTTCTCCAAGGCAGGAATGCAAAAGGCAGCAGTTTTCCCTGTTCCATTTTTGGCTCTAGCTAAAATATCACTTCCAGTGAGAGCAATTGGAATACTCTCCTCCTGGATCGGAGATGGTCTCTCAAAGCCCTTCTCATATATTCCCATAAGCAGCTCACGTTTCAAAAAATAGTCTTCAAATTCATTTCCTTTGGTAGCTGTCACATCCTGTAAGAAAATTCAGAATAGCAATCAGGATACTTGTCAACTACTATAGCTTCTTACTAAACTACCCGACATCAAAGAAGAAATAAAGCAGAAATGATCGTAGAACTCCGGAAGTCAGAAGACTGATTATCCAAAGAGAACTAGCTAGCATAGTCAACCCCATTGAATCAACTGAACTATTTAAGTAACATGTTGATAAATAACAATTTAAGTTGAGCAAGTGAGAAAAGTATACAATATAAAAGCTCCAGTTATTCTCAGCATGGTGACTTCTATTATGCTTCCTGTGACCAGCCAATATAACAAGGCAAAATATAAGCTTAAAGTCGGAAGAAAACAACAGAAACAACATTTCAGGAACGTGGAAGCTCAAGCAATATCTGGGAGATCTGGCAAATGTTGTATGCAGGACTTTGACCAACATGTTGAATGCAAACAAACAAGCCTACGTTTGTATTATGATGCAGAATACAAGCACAAGGTCACTCTTAGAATCGAGATGTCATTTTAAGGAGGAAAGAATATGTGAATATAATATAACAAACTTAGCGTAGAGAGATAATGACGATAAAAGATTTAAATAGAATGGAAGAAAACATTATTGAGAGTAACACTAATTACCCAAAGTTTAGGGAGCCTACTTGCCATGACTCCTAAAAGCCGTCCACTGTACTTTTTTTTCAATAATCGAATTCAAAAGCAACCCTATTATTATTATCTATTGTCTGACGGTGTTCACTTGAATTTTTCAAAATTGTTGATTTTTATTATTTTATTAGTTATTTACTTGTGCTCATCTGGCAGGAGATAGGGCAGACTACAGAGCATTCATTACCCACATTTGACAGAACACCATAATTCAGAACCAAACTATTCAACTATCTACAGAGAGAGACTATGTGCCCAAACATGCTTAACGCCTCATGATCAATACATTGCGTGGCACTAAGGAATTAAAGAAGAAAAAAGGAAAGTGAGATAGTAATATGGAAGTGAATAACATACTGTGTTTGACCACATAAAGCCCCCGTTTGACTCCCTTTAAACTAAAACTCTTTATTTATCTCGTACTCATTTTCAACCACATATTCACACAATAAAATATTCTGACCAAAAACTTTTCCCCACATTTTAACCACATTCTCAAAAAAAGAAAAAAATAATTAAAAAACAATTCACTATTCAAAACATCATTTTGCTCAAATTTCTCTTTACAGCTACTAACATTAGATTGGCTTAAAGAGGTAGTGACAAACTCCAGGGCTGTTTGTTAACTAGATTACAGTTGAAAGTAATGATTAGAAAAGATATAAGGCACTAAATACAAAAGACTAAGGATGAAATAAAAGTAGCACTTCTCACATTAATGGATGCAGCATGTTAAAAAAAGCACAGTGTCAGTGAATGAATGTAAAAAAGAGATGACTAAGAGTAAGAACATGATCGATATGATTTCTCAAAGTAATTTCCAATTTCATTTTAAGTTCTCTTACCAAAAAATAGTTAACTGCAATTAACTGGGTCAATAGCTGGTCAGATTTGGCTAAGGCCTTTCTTAATTTTACGATTAAATGATAAATTAATTGACGTAATTTACTATCATAACAAAACTTAAACTTTCCAAGTAAAGAAACTATTAATAGCAGTAATTAAATATATCCCAGAAGATAAAATGAACTAAGCAACACATAGACAAGCATGTTGTTGAAACTCTTTACCTCCGTTCTGTAACGAGTGTCCTCCGATGGTAACTTTAAACTTGCCTTCCAATCTTGCGAACTGATGAAAAAAAAAAAGGAATAATAGTTAATAAGATTGTGTCAATTAAACAAGAAGAATCTTGGAGGAACTTTTCACAATGTTCATCCCAAAAAAGAACACTACATAATTTTGGCAAACTAAATAATAATAGTTCAAGGTTCAACCCAGTCCAAGTCAGCTCACAATTGTAAAGGCCATTTCCTTTTCACTATTTCATTCTGACATTGTCCGTCTGATAGTTTTAGTTTCTTTTGCAATCTCGTGTGTTTTAGTATAAAATTGCAGAGAGAAAAGCAGGCTTGCAGTTACATCCTATTTCGTGGTTACTAACACAACTTCTATATTTAGGTCAAATGCTCAGATGTCGAAGTTATTTATTTATTCATCACTGATTTTCTTTCAATTGCATAAAATGGTTCTTTAAGGTTAAAGCTTCCTTTAAGAATAAGTGAACATATATTCCTTGTACACTTTTTTGTTTATCATTTACACTCCGCTTGGAAATTTATAAATCATTTATAAGTGGCCAAACTTCATTTCAATTACACATTTTAATGGACCCACAAGTACCATGCACTAATCCTCAACCACTCATATCTATCTTTTTATAAATCAAACCATTTATAAATTCTTCCTGAACGGAGGCTTAACTTTTTTTATTTTAATTGATTTAAGGGAAGTGCCATTTCAGGTCAAGTTATTAACGCATACCTCCGTTGCGTTATTTTAGTGTAATTGTGGAAATTATTATCCTGATGGAAAGTTTGACAGCTAAGCATCAATATAATAATTGTGTATGAATTAAGTAGCATTATTACTCTCAAAGTCTTAGTGTTTTGTTATTTGTGCTTGTTTTAGTAGCTAATATGTAGACATTGCTAAACTATATTTTCATAATTTTGAGCCATCTATATAGCAAAACGAGCATATCAGATGAATGCAATTTGACATATCATGACCGATATGGAACAATACCCTCAATGTTAGAAACTGAATCCACCACATTCACATGAAATATACAATAATACAATTTCATTTCCTGTTGCTTTCAGATTAGGATTTTCTTCGTGAAGGTCCATATTAACATGCCTCCATGCCTTCCTGTGTTTATCTATTGACCTAAGTGTATTTACATAAAAAGAACATTGAGAAGGAAAAAAAGTAGGAAACGGAGTGCGTCTCCTTATAGCACTACATATAAAATGACGGAAAAAAAATCGAAAAGCAAAAAATTTTCTTAAATGTTGCACTTCAATCAAGATAGACCTCCCTAATAACAAGGTTGGAACAATCGGCAGATATAAAACTAATGGAATTCAAGAACACGTATGCCAGGCCAACTGCACCCCCAACTTTCTTCGAAGATCTCCTATGCATTCCAATTAAACCATCTGGACCACTAGAAAAAGCAGTGCCAGAGAACTAAAAGGTGAATCAGTTCTTAGGTAAGAGTCCCAACGATGCCACGTTTCAGATTTTCACATATTTGAACTTTGTGATATTAAATAATCGAAATTGGATCCTCTTCTTTCTGTTCAGTTTGCAATGCTTGATTCAATCAAAATACAAAATATAGGGTATGGCATTCCACTTTATTGCCTAAAAAAAAATACTATTGGGTTCCAGGAAGTAAAAATGAACAAAATATTTGCGGGAATTTGGTTGAATGAGCAGACAAGGAACTAATCTTAAAATACCAAAAACTCATATTCCTGATTTGAAAGAGTAAGAAGCCTAACCTCGAATCAACCGCTTCAGACTGTACGGTCTTTTCAACCTCGTCGACAGTTGAGTCAGAAGGCGGAAGCTGAGTCCTCCGGAGCCACTGCTGTTGCTGAGGGTTATGAAACATCTGGTTATTCATATTATTCGGTGTTGGGCCCCTTGTAATGTAGTTTTGCGTAGGATTTCTAGGTTGAAAAGGGTTTGGGTTCATGCTGCCACCGCCGCCTCCTCGGCCGCCGCCCATTCCTGGAGGTGGATATCTCGCTCTAGAACTCATTACAAATAAACTTACAAAACTCGATCGACCTTTATACAAACAAAATCGAAATATCTAAACATACAGAACGAAAATTTTATAATCCAAATCTTTTAATCGATTGCTATTAGGGTTTTTCTGCTAAACTGCTGGGAGGAAACAGTGGTCTAGAGTGTAGAGAAAATGAAATTGCTTGAACTTGACTCACTCAAAAATGAGAAAATATTTTTGGAAGAATTCGACACTGAAAACTGAAAATGAAAGCGCTTAGAGAGAGAAATTGCTAGGAGTCTACGGTGAGATGCGACCCGTTCTAGGGTGTCATGTCAGGATATACGTGATTTTTCTAAACGGCCCTTATATTTGTGAGTTATTCTGGAGCTTGCAGTTATATTTTATTTTTTTGTAATCTTATTTGGAAAGAGTTCAATAGATTGTTGAGTCAATTGCCCAAATAATTACTGAACTTATGTTTGCATTTTCAATTGTTCGTTCAAGTTTAAAATTCGAGTTTTCATCACTAAATTCATTCAAACGCTAGATGTTATTCATTGACAAAACGTCTATTTTAAGCTTATAACGAAAATGATGACGTAACTAATGGAATACGTGACTAACGGACTGCATACACATAAGATATTTCCTCAATTTTATTATTTGATCTTTTCGTTATCTTTGTAAAATTTTAAGATATTTTCATCATTTCAAAAATCAAATTTAGTGTAGGTTTCGTTGTTAAAATTAAATTTAACTATTATATAATTAACTAATCGTTCTTTGTGGGATTGATAACTTGAATTCGTTTATTCATTTTATTACTTATACGCGACACATGCGCTTGCGGTACACATGTTTTAGTGAACAATAAGCCGACATTATTTGTATTATTTAAGTGACCAAAATTCGACAACTTCAAATTTCGATAAGCAATCAAAGATATTTTCTCACGTGTGCATTTCGTTAGCCACGTCACCAATTTTGTTAGATGTTTGAAATAAATGTTATGTCAATGAGTAACGTCTAACGTTCAGATAAGTTTAGTGGTAAAAAATCGACATTTTAAATTTCAGTTAGCAATCGAAAATACAAATATAAGTTCGCTGATTATTTGGACATTTAACTCGAGATCGTTTGACAAAAGTTTTTTTATAAATTTTGATAAATATGATAAAATATTGATTGAAAAGTTGATAAAAATTATATATTGTAGACATAAAAAATAAAAAATAAAATAAAAATGGATTGGGTCAATTTAAATAACTAGCCAATTAAATTTAATGAATCAAAACTCACTAAGGCCCAAGAAATTTTAAAAGTTCACCCCACTATTTCGAAATCCAAAATTATTCAATTATAATTATTATAATTGAATTAATTGAGGAGTTACCAAAATTGGTCACGAATTTCCCCTATAAATAGAATCCAATGTTCATAAAAAAAGGGGGGGAAATGATGAAGAAAAGAGGTGAAAGTCCAAAGGAAAATCACAAAATGCTAAGAAATTCCAAAGTCGGAGGAAGAAAAGAAATCATCTCAATTTCAAGTCCGACGAACACGAATAAGATCAAAATCTTCTTCAAATCAAGAAAACCCAAGAAGATCAAAGTCTTCTTCGAATTAAATCAAAATCAAGTCAAAATTTCGAAGTACAAATCCAAACTCTGNAAATTCCAAAGTCGGAGGAAGAAAAGAAATCATCTCAATTTCAAGTCCGACGAACACGAATAAGATCAAAATCTTCTTCAAATCAAGAAAACCCAAGAAGATCAAAGTCTTCTTCGAATTAAATCAAAATCAAGTCAAAATTTCGAAGTACAAATCCAAACTCTGAAATCCAAGTATCAAACAAGTCAAGTTTCTCGACAAATCAAATTATCAACAAGTCTCGAAGTTTAGAATTCAAGTCATGTGGCTCCTCGTCTTCAAACATCCAGATCATTATTCAGAGGATTTTTGCAATTTTTGCAATTACAAGAAGATTCATATTTATTTGTATTTGTTTTCAAAAATACAATTTATAACGATTTCTGTATTTTTAATACGCTAAATCCGTTGTACATATATATAAAAAAATATGTGATTAAAACTAAAATATGATCAATTGAAAATTGATAAAAATTTATTGAAAGCTCTCAATGTTTTCTCTTTTTTGCATTTTTGTTCTCAACTTTTTTTCACATTTCTGTCTTGAAGACTTGAACACCATGTCCATGTTTGGGTTATATAAAAACTAAGCTTTTAGTAGAATTTGTAGAATTTGAAAAAAAAAAGTGTGATTGAAAAATTGTTGATCCGTGAAAATGTTAAGTTGAAATTAATTATTAATTTTGACATAAATTTTCATCAATTTTTTTAACAATTGAACCAAATAGGAGTTATATTAATTGTATATCTTGTTTCTAATAATGGTCTCAGTTCAAAAGAATCGTCAAGAAGGCGTAAAAATACTTACTTATCTCTAGTATTTTAATTAAACAAAATAAATAAGAAATACAACAATTTTATTAAATATTTTCCCCGCATTTAAATGAATGTAAGTATAATATTTGGACAAAAATCGTTATTAGAAATAATTTGCGTTGATTTTGGGCCATTTGACATAACTTTTGTTTTTGCTTTTACTTCATATAGAAGAACTTTTGGGGAAAGTTACTTTTATTTTTGTTTGAAAACTAATTTTTAAAAGAGTTTCATATTCTGAAAGTGCTTTTAAAATATCTTTTTATCTTTTCAAAAATCATGTCAAACAAGCCCCCTAAATTAAGCATTGCTTGAGTCTTATTTATTAAAAACTCGTTTTATTCTGAACTTATTTTTAATTATACATTTTTTCTAATAAAATACTTTTAAACGTTGACTCAAAAATTTTCATTACATTTTAACCGTATATTCTTCAAATAATCACAATTACAAAATATGTTCTCCCAAAAAATAGGGTTCAAACAAACCCTTAATTTAATGATCATAATGTGGTGAAAAAAGTTGAGGACGTGAGTACGAAAATCAGTAGAGACTAAGGACCTTCAAGTACAAATATGATGTAAATAAAAAAAACAACGGTGTCAATATAATAATATCTACTTTTTATCCACCTATTTATTTGGAGCTCGGTCATTAAATTATAATTTAATTCACCCAAGCAAGTACTTTACAAGTGTTAAACGAAGAAATATGGATGTCAAAATATCCCGATCCCCCCGTCGCATCTCACATCGTCAGCTATTGAGAAGGAATCGCAATGGGATGGGAATGGAGAACGTGTTACCGAAGTATTTTTTATTTTATTTTATATTTTTAAATTTAAATTGTATTTTTTTTTTCTAGAGTACTGTGCAAAGTAAGTTATATTTCATCAACAGCAATGATAAAATATTCTTATAGAAAACAATTTAAATAAAATTATACCTTTTAAGAGCAACTTCGTAATATCCTTCTACATTAGTAGTATATATAAACTATTGCTTCTTCAGGAGCTACACGAACAATATTCTTCTAAATATCAATACTTATAAATTGAATCAATTTTTTAAGTAATATCACAAAATATCTTCTTGAGTATTTATATTTGTACAGTTATACTTTTTCAAACAAGAACATTAATATTTACCAAAATATTGATATAAAATTGTATATCGGGCCACAATGTTCTAATAGAATATTAAAAAACAATAAACATTATACTTCTACAAGATTATTTACATAATATTCCTTTAAAATAAATCGATATATTATTTTTCACAAATTTGATAGAATTATAAAATCGTAGTTCTGCAAGAAAAATACAATGGAAAACTAGATAATGAGATAACACTCTTCATGAGCAATAAACCAATTTGTTTTCTTTTGTTTCTCCATGAATATTAAAATAATATTTTTCAGAAATATAATGACGATGATATGACAAATGAAAGTAATATATATATAATGTAATAGTAGTATTTCAAACTTTGTTCAAGAAAATAATGTAGAAATTGATGATCAAAATATTGCATCTGCATCAAACAATATTTCAAATGATATTAATTCAAAAGAGCTTCAAATTGCAAAAATTGAGCAAACTCTTCAAAATTGGACTATCCCAAAGGTAGATAAAAGTTCTATCTACGAGATAGAAAAGTTTGATTTTACTCAAAATTATGTTATCAAAACTCTTGAACATACTATTCCTGTTAAAAATCAAATTGTCTCTATTCATGTACTTTCAAAATATTTTATCCTTGCTCATATAAACAGAAAATTCAATATATTTATATTAGTCTTGTTCAAATTGCTGTCAAACATTTGTTTCATGGAATTTTGACCACTATTTAATCTTGAAACGTCGAACTATCCTTTTGACATTGAAATCCATGTATTCTGATGGATTTTGATTTTGAATTAAGTGGAAATCCCTACAGAATATCCACGAAACTTTGAGATTATGAGCGAATTGGAACAAAAGATTTTTTTGAGGATTTAAAAACGTTTTTGCCACTTTTTTGAAGTGTTCGAATCCTTGGCGAGTAAGATTGGGTAAAATTTTCTTGTCAAGTCCAAAAAAACTCGAACAAATTTTGAAACCATTTTAAAAAATTGGATGGGCAATTTTGATGGAAAAAAATAAACCATGAATGAGTCACTGGTCTAAAAAAGAAAACATTAAACCGCGCCTCTTTGTAGTCCAAGTAACTGAATTTTGGTTTGAATGAATTTATATTTGAAATATTCATTCGTTTGTCTTCCTAAAGGTGCAATCCACAGTCTTCGTAAAACCATACCCTTTGGATAGAAATTTTTGAAAAGTCAATATATTTTGAATTTTTACTATTTGGAGTGTGAGTTATAATAGATGCTCCTGTCTTGATGAGGATAGCTTCATAATACTCATGAGATTTTTTGATGTTTGATGGAAGAAATTGGAAATTTGGAGGGAGAAAATCTTGTAGATGTTCTTCAAGAGAAGAATATCTTTGAATCCATGAGGTTTCCATTTCGAAAACTGGTAAATGAATAGGTTTTGTAAAATATGTAAACTACTTTTGAGGGTTGATATCTGGAAATTTACTAATCCTAATTGAATGGCTTTTCGGTAATTTGAGGGTTTGTTTTCTGGAATCATTTGAGTGGGTTTTTGAAATGTTTTTGAGGCAAGTGTTGTATTTTGAGAATTAGATGATGTTTCTTTAGATCCTCTATGGGAACTATGAATGTAATCATCAATTGAATTGAGGGGAATTTGAATCTTTTTCTTATTCTTCTTTTTATGAGAAGAACTCATTTCTCTCTTTCTTTGTATAAGAACTCTCTTATAAGGAAATCTGCAAGAAAGTTTGATGAACCCTGTATAAAAAGAATTTGAAAATCAAAGCAAGAAATGATTGCTTGTCATCTTGCAAAAATTTGTTTTGAAACAAGGTTTTTTATGTCTTTTGAAACTTTGCAGTCTGTTTTTAAAATAAAATTTTTATTGATTAAATTGTCTTGAAATTTTGAGATCACAAGGACGATTGCAAGAACTCCCTTTTGATAGTGAAGTAATTCTTTTGAGGACCAGTCCAGACACCTGAGTGATATCTGACAAGTTGTTCTTGACTTGAATTGAAAGGGACCTGTTTGAGGACACCACCATACCTTAAATTAGATGCATCTCCACAATAATAGAGGCAGTGGGGTTGAGGATAAATAAGCATGGGATGCTTTTAATGGCCTTTTTGATGGATTTGACTGTAAGAGTACACTCGTGACTCCATGGATCAGGTTGCTTTTGTAATCCTTTGAAAAGTGGTGCATATGATTCTAATATCTTTGATAAAGTCAATCAACTGTTCTAAGTCAAATGACCATAACTTGATGCTGATAACGTTACATAATTAAGATAAAATAGAATAAGCAAGATAATAGTACAATGTGTAAGAAAATTTCTAAACACTCGTCTATATTTATTGAGAATTAAAACTTCATATTCATAGGTATAATTAAGACGGGTGGCATAGAATAGTTTCACAACATAGTATTTAATTTAAAATGCAATAGTTAAATTAACGAACTCCGCCATTTTGGACCTCTGATGCTACAAATGTGATAACTGTAAACCAAGTTGTAATTCAATTAATGAAATAAGTTCAAATAGAGGAGAAATCATCGGAGCAATAACCTAGAGATTCATGAGCAACCGGTTAATACAACACCGAAGCATACAATTGTTAGCATGTTTGGACAAGCTTAGCAACTATTAAAAAATTTTTATATTTATATCAAAAAAACCATAATATCACTGCAAACCACGTACAAGACAATGTTCCTAATTAGTTTAAATAAAGAAATGTGTCAATTCTTTACCATATTATGCTTTTAGATGAGGTTTTCCGACAATATAGAAAGTATACCAAAAGTCCGATTATATCTCGATGCCATCCATTTATGAATCGTGCATGTTTCAAGGCTTTGAGTAAAAAAAAAAAATGCCTATAAGAGCATGTTGAAAACTAAATTTAAATTAGACAAACTAATTCGACAGCAAAACAATCGACTCAAAATTGAAAAATTAGGAAAAATAGAATCCAGCAGAGTGAACAGCAATACTGATCTCTGTACTGAGTTCTTAGTTGCTTCACATTGCTAACAGCACGTGCTTGGTCTAATATATGCAGCAGAATGGACCAATAAATAAGTGGCGCTCATCAGGAATCATAACAGAAACGGGCAACAAACAATATCAACATGGATACAAGAAGACACAAATTTAAGTTACAACAATGGACAGTTTTAATGTCAATAACCAATATTATCAATAACCAATATTATACTGAATGCATACAAGAATTTACGCGCAGTATCCTCCCGGCCCCAACCCCTCTAAGGTAAGGAAGAATGGAGATTTAACTTTACAATCTGCCATTGTCCACAACAACATTATCTTCCACAACTTCCTTACCGAATGACAACATTTCCACTCTTAAATTCTCAACCTTCTCTTTAATAGGGGTGACATTAAGAGCAATAGCAATACCTTCCTTTATCTCTGCTTCCAGCTTTTTCACTTTTTCCGAAGCAGAGTCTTTCGCCATCTCGACTTTTAACTCTTCAACTTTCCCACCAATGCCTTCCTTTTCGTTTACTGCCTTTTCAATCTCCTCTGTGATATCTCTGTTCAAAAGCACAATCTTTTCTTTCAATTCAGGAGGTGTAGTCATGTTCTTTTTCTTCACCATTCCAACAACTTCCAAGTTAGCCGATCTTAGAACCTCTTCCAGCTCTTTCTTAGCCCTTTCTAGTTCCTCAGAGAGATTCTCGTCTACTTGATTATCAGTCGACAACTTTTCCCGAGCCTTTTTTAGAAGGTCCATTTTGGATTTTACTTCTGCTGGAAGTTTTTGATTGACCTGGCTTTTCAATTTCTCGCTTCTCTCTTTCAATTCAATAAGCCTGCTAACCATGCTGAGGGTTTGGAGCTTTTGCTTTAACCAGAGATAGTCTCCAGGTCGTGCTAGATTTTTCTTAAATTCTTGCACAATTTTATTTGCTTTCTCCTTAAGATCATAATTCAGGGCTTGATCTGGATTAGGGGACCTAGCCAGCTCCAGATTAAGAGATTCTATCTGATCAAGCAAGCCCATTGAAGTAAACGCCTTGGTCATCTCCTGATCAAGATCTTCTTGAAGTTTCTCAATTTTTTGGCTGGTAATTGGATCAGGCGGTCCCTTAGCTTCGAGTATCTTTTTCTTGAGATCCTCAATGTCGGATTCTATGTCAGCGACTTTTGGTGCATTGACCTCAGACAGTTTCATGTTCCGTTTCCTCTCAGGTTCCACCTCTGAACCTTCTCTGAACCCTCCAACTCCAATCGAACGAAATTTAAGCATTCGGTGTCGAAGTAATGCTTCTTTATCCATTCTTGTCAATTCCTAGAACAAGAAAGATGTCAATGTCAGGAGAAATGTAGAGACTGAAATGGTTTGGATATAAACGGAGTAGAACCAAGGATAATTACAAATTTTATTTCATTCCTTTTACAACAAAATTTTCTGTACTAGTATAAAAGAAAACTGCCTTCTGCAATGTTTTGATGGGAAGTTCACTTGTTTGATTAGGACTTCATATTGTTATAATAGAACACGGCAGCATTAAATTTTGAGGGACTAAAACGGCCAATGATTCACCTCCATTGCCTCGAGAATAGCTTCCTTAATATTTTGAGATGTCCATACAGGATCAGCATGTGCACCACCTAGAGGTTCCTGCAATATGACTACTACTTGTAATGAAAAAAGCCATAAAGATGATTTTGGAATAATTCACATGCCGCTTTCTGAAGAATGTAAAGGCAAAATCGTTAAAAAGCAAAGAAGTGCCTGCTGCATTCAAGCTCAAGACGAAAGGAGGTGTGTGTCTCTAATACAATCAATGGACATGTACCAAATAAAAATGGAAATGAAAGAAAAAGAACAACAATTTTTGTCCTGTTGATTAGATATACCAAATTAGGGGATTGTCACATTTCCCATTGCAAGGCATGGGGACTTGAATCCCGCGTCGAAAGTATGAATTTTCGGTGGTTTATATAGACTTGGACTCTCAAATTTCAACAATTAGCTTTTGAAATATGGATTTTCCAAAATCTATATCAATGGTATTAGAGTAGGCACCGTGTCTCTCAATTGCAATCCAACGACGCAGGTGGTGATGTCGACATAACAATGTTCGCCAGGGACTAGTCATGGGCCAGTATAAACACAGTCCGACGTGGGCGTTAGGATTGCGGAACGTGGTAGATTGTTATGGTTCTCATTGCAAGGTATAGAGATTTGAATCCCGAGTCGAAAGTATGGGCTTTCGATATGTGGTTTATAAAGAGTTGGGTTTTCCAACTTCAACAACTAGATTTTGAAGTATGGCTCTCCCAAGATCTATACTAGGGATCTATACATTTATTGAGTTGGATCTTTTCATATGACTTAGTTTTATTATTTTAATATGTTGCTCCTGTCCTAAATTTTCTCTGCCCATGACCAAGGCAAACCTCAAAATGGTAGAAGATCAATGTCCTTACAGGGATGATACCATCTGCTATCCTCAGCTTGTAATGTTCTTGGGCAGTAATCCTCAGTTTTTCAGCAGCCTATTCAATGGAATATCAAAACTTTGGTTAATTTAAATCATTCTTCAGGAAATTTCATCTTGAATTTATCATATACCTTTGGAGACGCCTGTGATGATTTCCACAAAATTGCAGCACATGCTTCTGGACTGGTAAAGGGAATATAGCATTCATGAAGAAATATTAACAACATCAAGGAGCAAAAGAAAAAAGAACACAAGATTTTATAGAATATATGATAAAGCCAAGTGACGATCATCGGAAAAAAAAAGGCTAACATGGATGGAAAAAATCATCTTGGACCTCTTCCCATGGATAGAATCTATGGACAGAATAATCCTCTTCCCATTTTTTAGGTAGTTGAAAAATAACCTGAGTCTTAACCTTAACCAAAAATATCACCAATGTTGTACCACCATCAACTAAAAAACTTGTATCAAGATGTTTGCAGTTTGCTATTCAATATTATGCCGCTTCACCAGTCTGCCAGAGGGAATGCCTTAAAGGCTCGAATTTTGAGAAATTAATATAGTAACAAGTTTCATATACTCAATGATGATCATTTGTCCTTGACAAACAACTGGGAGTCTGGGATTAAAATTCACCTAGCAACATAGAATGCCGAGTTCTCTAACATCATCAACTTGTTGGCACAAGCAATGGCAAGAGCACCACCCGAGCCACCTTCCCCAGTTACGATTGTGATGATTGGGACTTTGAGGCCAAACATCGTCCTCAAATTATGGGCTATTGCTTCACCCTGTAAGTAGGTGACATCAATTGATACAGATAAGCTGTAGTTTATCCAAATGTTAGCATATGAAGAGAGTGAGTATAAACTCAAACACATACCTGACCCAGTTCCTCAGATTTCAAGTCAGCAAAGGCCCCTGGTGTGTCTACGAATGTAACAATGGGAAATCCATGATGGTCAGCATATTTCATCATTCGCAAAGCTTTTCTATAACTGTAAAACTATCGTGTTGTTAGTCTGACTTGCATGCCTATCCTTTTCACTAAGTAATACCAATGCAGAGCTACAGATGCAGATCACGTGATGTCAGATCACTAGATGGTATTGGATGGCTACTGAAAAGAATGTCTTCTCACTTATTGGTAAATATTATAACGCATCTGTACTACGTGACTAGGAGACATGTAAGAAAAATGCACCAATAGACTCGTCAAAAGAGCTATTAAGATTTCTGAAACTCATGAATCTTGGGTAAAATTCATGATGTGTTTTTTTTCACATAGATGATTCTGGAAACATACCCATGAGGAGTTGGCATTGCAAAGTTGCGCATAACGTTTTCTTTTGTGTTCCTTCCTTTTTGATGACCTATGAACATGTAGCTTCTACCTTCTATGCTTCCTATACCGGTCACGATAGCTGGATCATCATACCCTGCACGATCTCCGTGGAGTTCCACCCACTTAATGATATATTAATTAGTAAGACCCCATTACTAATAGGATAATATTTTCACAGAGAGAAAAAGCTTGAGATCTACCTTCTCCGTGATGTTTAGGATATGATCAAGAACGGTAGGCCTGTTTGGATGTCGAGCAATGTTTAGGCGTTGGATGGGAGTCAAATGCGTGTATAAATCCTTAAGAGCCTGAAAGAACACTGGAAAATTCAGAATGTGAACTGCATGAATATCAACTAGAGAAGTTCATACATAAACAAAAATGTAACTGAAAATTTACAAAACGTGCAACTTCTACATAACCAACTATGCTGAATCTGTTGATAAAGAAAAAGATTTGCACATTTAGGACCAATTGAAGCTTCAGTCAAACAATTTCCATCAATCTGAGATTCTGAGTTGCTTAGAGCTTCAACACAAAGATTCTTTGAATTAAACATTGGTGCTATAAATAAAACTTTTAAGCCAGGGACAGAAATATCTCGACTGATTGTTAAATTTTCAATATTTTTTTGTGAACATAATAGACATCTTCGAAATGGCTTAAACAACAGACATCCCTCCAATGTAATGGTAAATGCAACTGCAAAACACTCGTAAGAAAGAGTTATAAAGTTGAACAAATAATGAACAATTATTTGTACTGGTGAAGGATGTTTTATAAGCAGAGAAAAATATACAATTGAGTTTTCTCGTTGCTTGACCTGTCAAATGGAAACATTGATCAAATTTACCTGTTGATACTTCAATTCCAAAGCATTAATTTGGTCAGTAAAATCAAGCCCAGTATCATCGGCCATTCTTTGAATCTGCAGATAGATGAAAATCAAAAGAGCATCGATTATCTACTACTGATGTTTTTTTACACTTGTGAAAGTGGTATGAACAAAGCACGATTATGATTTTCTTTTTGCTATAGCTTCCACCACAATCCTATGGTTTTGAGGTAAAATCAGACTATCAGCAAATAGCTTTCAGTATAAAAGATGAGTAACCTCGATGATCTTCTGCTCTAAATCAACCAGTGGCTTCTCAAAGGCAAGTGTCACGGGTTTAGGTTTCTCGTCCAAAGGCTTGAAGTTAGAAAGATACTTTAAGGGTGATTTGGTATTTGGATCAACGTCATCGGGCCATGGGTAATCGTGTTTCTTCCACTTTCTAACTTTCGCAAAAACGCGAAATTTTTTCCCATTTCTTGTCCTAGATCCTTCCAAGTATTTGAAACGGACACGATTTGAGGTTTTCAACAAACTCCCACGAGTATCAGTCCCTAAAAGCTCATTTCCGAAATACGAACTTAACCCGAATCCTAAACCACTGTCCTCCTCTAGTGAAATTCCCAGCTGCTAGTGATAAAATAGACATCTCAACTGTTGACTATAGGGCAGCAAATAGTGATTCTTCACATGCTGCAGAGCAGGTTTTAAACACTAGTTAGGGTGAAAAAACATAAGATCCCACAAACCCAAATTGAGAAAAAGAACAAATATAAGCTCAAAAGCATTTCAATCATGCTTTCATAGTTCATTAATGAGTGAGAATCATCTCTAAAAATAGAATCAAGATCAAACAAATAATATACAGTTAAACGAAACCAAACATACAGCCAGGTTATTGCTTGATAAATATTCTACATTTTTATTATATATAAGTCGAACGGATTGATTTTATGAAATTTTTTTAGTATGGTATGAGTATTGCTAAACAGCTGCGAAAACTTGCACTGTTTTTGGAACAGAATTTATTAGAATTTCACCTCATAAGGACAATAAGGCACAATACATAAAAGAAAAAAAAATAAAAGAGAGAAATTCCAACAAAAAGATGAAATTTAATCGACAAGTATGAAGCAGCAGTATTATTTTTTCTTTAGCGAAGAAATTCTTTAAATATCAGTTAACCGAGTGGAGTTTTACTTGAAAAGTAAATTAAAACGCATTTACCTGTTGAGAATTGGGATTTTCTGTTTTGTTCAGGTTTTCTTCTCTGCAAATGCAAGAACAATTGAACCTCTGAGCAAGCGGATGGGATAGTTTAAAAACTCGAGCCAACGGTTCAGATATCTCTGTGAATGCAGAGGGGATTTGCAGTGAAAGATATAATATAATATTATTTAATAAAATAATCATTAACCGTACGAGTGTTGATTCAATTCAATCTCTGTTGTGGATAAAGGCACGTGTGCTTTGTCTTTTCATTCCTCAAAACGGGAAAAAAGGGAAATGTTTCATATCAAGCACAATAATTTGAACTAATAGATTCAATTCATCTTATATTAAACGATTTCGAAACTCGAAAGAAAGATTTTTAAGTTCAATATTTGTTGGAATTCATATTCTTTCTTGCATTTTGCCCTTCTACTCTTCAAATTTATATTTCTTAAAGGACTTTAATTGGTGCGTGAAAGAAATAAGGTGGCGTCTTTTTGTTCAATTTCTCGTGAAGTTAAATTTTCATCAGTACGGATCAAGGGAATGAACACTATTATTTAAAAACTCATTTTTAAATATATATTCTCTAGATAAAATAATTTTATATGTTAACCCAAATTTTTCTTACTTTCTATGTTACATTATTCAAAAAATCACTATTATAAAACTCTCCTAAATGGACTCGAACTGGGCCTAGACTCCTAGTGTTTAGGTATTTATGGAGTTTAAATTAATGGTTCATTTTGACTTTTTTTCTTTATATATATATAAAATTTAGCTGATATGATTAAAGTTGTGAGTCTATAATATGCGCAGTTTAAAAATTAATTGTTAATTTAGACCTTAATTTTTTAACAACTTTTTAAACTTTTATGAAAAAACACAGATTATTTGGACATTTTCTTATTTGCTTCTCGCCCTACTAATTCGATGGTAAGCGTGTTTTTAAGTAAAAGTTAATTACTTATTTGGAGAGCAAATTTGATCTAATTCTATAAATAAGTAATTTGTTTTAATTTTTGCGTATAAAAAAATTGTTCATTTTGAATAGGAATTCCACTAAATATAATAATGAAATAGTACTGTATAGTCAATAATTATCGAGTCACCTCATTCGATCATATTCAAAATTTTAATCATAATGTACCTTTGAAAAAATATTAGTCAATGTAACAATTTACCAACAAAAATCAAATTTACCTATAGGTTGTACTACCAAATCGCCTAAGATCTGTACATAAGGATCATTTAGCTAAATAGTTTGCTGCCAATAGCCATAGAGACGAGAGAGAGACTTGAGAGCTAGAAGAGAAAATGAGAGTGAGTTGAGTTTTCAAAATTGTAACTTACTAATCCTATACATTACCACAACCCACCACGACATCTTCGACCCCACCACTTTCCCAAATAATCGTATAATGCATCCCTGGGTAACACCGCCTTCTACTAAAAAATTATCAAAAAACCACCATATATCATCATTTTGCAAAATTAAGATATATTGTCTAATCCACCACCATCACAACTATCTCGACCGACGCCACTACCTTGGCTTCACAATATCCAACCCCATAAACAACCAGAAATCCAACTATTAACAACTCCTCCATCCCTTCTAACTGCACAAAACTACAATCAGGTTCACATACGAACCCTAAATTTGCTATCCAAACCGAATAGAACTAGTAAGATCTTAATCCTAGTAATCAAAATCGTTTAAAACTTTAGTCAATTAGATCGAATCTATCCGTTCATTCAATTAATTTTGTTAATCTAATTTTATAATTTACCTATTTACTTATAAGTAAATTTGCTCGTAAATGTCAGCCCTGACAGGCAAACAGGACCTGTCATTAATGTGTGCCTTGCTTGTCCGATGCAATGACCTTCCTACAATAACCTCACTAAATCAAAATCTCAACTTTTTAGTGTTACTTGTGGCAATTTTCATTTTTTTAACGCGGGCTTTAGCACTGCCCAGTTGAAAGGTGCCCGCAGCAGCAAAAGCCGAAGCGTGAAAAATAAAACTTTTAATTTCCACTAATTTACTTTTCTGCATGCCGAAGCATCACTCAATCCACGCGCTCATAACGTGTCAGTATATGATTTGCTAGACGATGTAACACCAATATTCCGAGCCCAAGAATTTCGATTGCCTGCATCTCCCTCCCTTTGAGTTAACTTAATCGATGATTACTGAACTTTGATATAAGTTGCCACTTACTCATCGAAATTTAAAAGATCACTTTTTGCTCATTGAACTTTGCTATATGTTACTTACTTGCTCATCGAAATTTAAAAAGTCACTTGTTGATCACTCAAATTTAAATAAAATTACCTATTAACCACCGGTATCATTTCCATTATTTTTATCTATAGCAAAGTTTAATGAGCAGTGAGTATTATTCAAATTTAATTGAGTAATGAATAAATATTTAAATTTCATTGAGCAAATAGTAATATATAGCAAAATTCAGTGAGCAACGAATACTTTCTAAAAATCGATGAGCAAGTCGTAACTATAGCAAAGTTCAGTGGCCGTTGATTAAATTAACTCCCCCATTTCTTCCAAGATCAGAGTTTTCACTTCTCTTTTCCGGAAATCATGGTTATCGTAAATCCTGGATCAATTTTTAAACACGTTTTAACGACACAAATCTGTTTTCTGAAATTATTTGTTTGCATAAAGTAAGATTTTTATCTGTTTGTTCAAATACAAAGGTTAATGCTGGACCACTAAGCATCCTAATTTCTGCTTCCGTGATTATATAAAACATGTAATTATTTCAAATTTGTTGAACCTTTTTTAGGAAAACTAGTGCAGACAGTGCTCATAGCTTATAATTTCAGTTCTCTGTGATTATATATGAAACAATGTTTATAGATTCTATTGCACTGTAAAGTTCGTTAATATAGCCTCGTTTGGTCTTTTTCTGTTGCCTGGTTGGGAATGATTTGTGAGTCGAGATGCCCCACTATGTTAACCTCACTGCATCAACTAGCAAAATGCCACACAAGAAATTGTGTCTTGCTAGCCCCCGAAGGCATGGCCAAGTTAGTGGAGCAGATGAAAGCGGAGTCCCGCCAATACTTCTTCGATCGAGCTCGTCGCACCGGACTTGCCTAGTGCGGTTTACCTCTCCTGTATGGTTTGCGAGCTACTATGTAGATATTTTTTAGACTTCTAGTAGGAGGCTTTTGTGATGACTGATGACTAGGGATATGGTGAATATCCGAACTTTTAGGAGCACTAAAATTGATAAGTAGGTTTACTATTTCTTGATTTTTTTTTTTTTCCTGTCACCGTACCTAGATTGCTGCTTTTAGTAAGTTGACAAGTGATAATTCTGGCTTTACTCGCCATGCATGATGCAACTGTCAGAGAAAGAACTTCCCTCTTGCCTTTGTCCCCTTCATTAAGGTTTTCCAAATTGTGCGAGTCCCATTTGTCAGTTGGCTGTTGCTACCAGCTCCACAGACCTGCGCTCCTTTCCTTATGGCAAGGACCAAGAGCAGAGCAAATTACCTTAGCAACTGTGCTTACCATATCACCTACCTCAGTCACCAACCACCACTTCGTTACCGTTCTATCACTGTCTTTAAACAATTGGATTATCTGATGTAAAACAACCTTAAACACAAGTCAAGTTTTCTAAAATGCACCTTACAGTCGAGCAGGACAAGATCAAGTATTTTTAGCTTTGTAGAAATGAGTTTAGCAAGTTCCCCTTTTTTGGCAATTCATTCTCATTTTCTGTATCTATGCAAATGTTATGAGAAATGACCGCGTTTCTACAAAGACAATCTGTAATTAGTGTATTGAGTAAGATATTAGTAATATTTGGAAGACACAGGCAGGGAATTATTGTCAATTGAATGGAATAAGAAGCAAGTCTTTAATTGATACATCTACATCTCTGTTTTCTTGTTTGAGGGGAAGAAACTGAGACAAAGGAGAGCTGGGGTTGTTAATATGAAAAAAAACAATTTCATTTGAGGGGTACATTTATCTTTTCCAATTTACCTCTGCCATTTTCTATCACCGAGATAATCTTTATTATGGTTCTGGCTCTCGGCTGAATTCAGTTGTGACTAGTTTAGTATTCCAAATGGCCAAAGTCTGAAAAATGACTCGAGCCACTGAAGTTACAAGTCGATGTAATTTTCCAATCAAACTTGAACACCGAACTACTTGACATGATTGTTTCCTTGACAGCCATACCACTTGGTGCCAATTGATAATGTCATTAAATTTATCTGCAGTCTTGGTGTATCTATGTGTTTTTTCTGATGATTTATGTAGCTTTCTTATATTACTCTACCAGCATGCAACAGAGAGAATTATTCTCACTATGTTAGTTTATGTTTGCTCCTCTATCTTTTCTCTTTTCTGAATCATTTGACCTTTATGTTCATTTGTATTTTTTTTTCCTTGAACAAAACACACTTTCATCTGTATTCTGATTAGATGCTAATATGGCAGGCAGATTCCGGAGGGCTGCTAGAATAGGTATGATTTATTTCAATATTTCGCCCCTATTTGGTTTTGCTAAAATTTGATTTTTAGTAGATTATGATAAAAATCGATAAAACGTGTAGTTGAAAAGTTGATAACCCCAGGCAATTAAGGAATCTGGTAGTGAACTAATTGCAATCTTTTGATGCTTTGATTAAATTTTTCCAAGATCTGCATTCTTGTTTTAGACTGCTCAAAAAACATTTCCTGTAAAAAGTAAAATAACCAAGGTTTATCTGGAGTTTAATAAATACTGAGGAGTAATTGGTGCTGATTGAGAGACTCTGGTGGCAGTTGGGTTTTTCTGGCAATATTTTCTATGAAAGAATAATATGCAAGTTACAGTTTTTTAATTTCTTTTTTCATGGTTTATGAGGAAAAAGAAAAGAAACAGTAGGCACTGGCATTATTGCAATACTTGCTGTTGCTGGTCATGTACTTGCAACAGTGAAAGGATATATGATGCTTTTCCAATAAATTTTATGCCAATTCCATTTATGCTTTGAAACTCTGTCACGATTGCTATGTTTCCTGAAACAGGTATGAGATTGTGCCCTGGTGTGGCTTTGGGATACTTCACAATGGGTATCTCTATAATCTTCTTCTAAGAGGATAGCTATGCATGTGTACTCAGCAGTAAGATCGAACTACCACGTTAACCGGCCTATAGTTGTAGTGTAACGACTTGTGTCGTTGAAAGCTAAATTGGAGAACTGTTTCGAGTGCAACAAATGTCATCTCCTTTTATGACTTCTATATTACTAAATCGAGTTTTTGAATATACAACCTTTTCGTGCGATTATGTTATTGCATTTCTGGTTACTCTTTTAAGCCTCTCTTGTTTTCTCATCTCAATAACTCAATTTAGGCTTGTTATGTCTTTGATTCTAACATTGTTCTTCTTGAAAAAGAGATCTGTTATGGTTCTTTTCTGTCCACCTGCCTGGGCAGAAAATTTTCAATAGTTCCCACATTCACAATCGAGATTTTATGATGGTAGGACTTCTACTTCTTTAGAATAAATTTTATATTGGACCAGCTTCCCTGAAAGCTCATCTAGTTGCACACTTGCACAAATATATTTTCAAAAAATTATCCAAAAAGGTTCAAAACAACGGTTCTTAGTTTCAGAAGCAGTTTGTGACTTTTCAAAAATCTCGCCAACGGACCTTTATTATATCATGGACAGCTGAAGATTCATAAGCAAAAGAGATATTATAGTGAAAGAAGGGCTTTAGGAACTTTGTATTTGACAGGAGCACAATTAAGGACATAAATTGTGATCTTATTCTTCAACCTTCTGAAGACGAAAACCCTTTCTTCTCCCCACTGGAAAACTGCAAGGATTAACTTCTCAATGGGTGTCTTTCCATTTTTTCTGCTAACCACCTTCACAGCCTCTTTGCTGTTTTCTTCAGATGCTTGTTTGCTTGCTTCAACTTCAGATTCATCTCCCCAGTGAAGTGGATAACTCCTTAGGAAAACCCTTCTGGTTCTGGAGTCTTCAAATCGAAAACTTCTTGCTCGGGTTCCATTTTCTTCCATGATATTTGATCTCTGGACCACTAGATAGTAAGTGGAACCTCTGTGCAAGTTCTACTTTTATAGGTGCTATTTTGACACCTTCTATGCCCGTTATTTGTTTGTCTTGGGATGTACGAAGACTAAGATTAGTAAACGGATTGGTGCGTGTTTGGTATCCATTATCGTGGGACGAGACTAGATTGTACAAGATATAAGATTTTAACTTCGTTTTCCTCTTTACTCAATAGTGGAGTAGATTATACAATACTAATGGGTAAGAAAGAAAGAAAAAAGTTGAAATCGTGTCAATTTTAGTCCAAACATGCACTTAAAGTCTTAGGGTCTCTTCTTTTTGAAATTTTAAAGTCGTTTTCTGTTTTCGATTTTTCAAAACAGCAAAAACGCGTTCTCTTTCCCATTTTCGAAAACACGTTATTAAAAATAAGTTAAAAATTTATAAAAAAAACTCAAAATGACAAATTTGTCGTTTTTGGTGTTTTCAGTTATAATCAAATCAAAATTTTCAAAACACGTTTTAAGTGTTTTCAAAATAAATTTTCAAAATGTCAAAAAGAACACATTTTCAACAATTTCAAAATGAATACTCAAAATACAAAACTCAAAATAAATTCAAAACTCAAAACAGAAAACTGAAACACAAAGAGAACAACCCCTTAGTGTTTGCTCTGGAGATAATATTTGAAGTGAAAAATATTTTTTTTTGGGAGAATGTGCGAAGTTATGAGTCCACGTGTAAACTTATTTTTGTAGAAGAATGTGAGGCTGAAAATGAGTGTGAGGACAAATGATTTTTAAATAAGTTATGCCAAACAAACCCTTAATATATAAAATATGTAGAAGTTATTAGTGGTTGTCTCTTGTGAAACTTCCTTGTGGAATATGATATAAACGATGAATACTTTTGCAAATTCGTCTGCTCCTCACATTAAATACTCTACTGCTCTCTATGTTGCACCATTTTCTAGGTATTTGTTTGTTTTACTTTCACTGTCTATAAAGCCCTCAATGTACTCTTGGAACTCTAGGGTGTCCATCTTATTATTCTTGTCCAACAATACTAACATCCACCCAATAGATTTGTTAGATCATCTAGAATCAGTGTTGCAGGATATGCCTCTTGTTTTCTATTTTACAATAACGAAGACTGCTTTATTGTCTAAATTTGAATTTTAAATGTAATCTAATGAGTTGCGTTAGTATACGCATTTGCGTACTATCATTTTTAGAATGTATTATCAAAAAGTATGAGAATATGGTACTCGATCTTCAATGTTTTATCTAGTTCGTGTTAAATAATTTTGAAACGAACAAATGTTTATTTCGTATATTCAAATGTAGTGAACATTATATTAGCAAGTATCGTGAGCTTAAAACTGCACTTCAATATTGTAATATTTTCTTCACTTGCCGTCAGAGCTACTTGAGATTCAATTGAGAAAAATAAGAGTGAATTAAATATATGATTTATAATGTTATTTGAGTAAGGGTAACCATATTACCATCATAATTTTTATTTTATACACCACATTTTAATTGCAGGTAAGCTACTCAATCATTGCTCATTGTAACATTTTTTCCTTAACTTTTTTCAGTTGAATTCTCATCTTCAATTTTTCATTAATTAGTGCGTGTCGTCCTTGATAATAATTTTCACAATATTTTGTTTTTATGCTTGAAAATGAGAAAAAAAAAAATTCACACTTTTATGATTTATTTTTTAAAAATATGATAAAAAAATAAGTTATTTTATGTCAATTCAATGCACTTTTGAACATATTACTATTATCAAATGCAAAACATGTTAAATAATGAAAAGTTAGAGGAAAAGAATGATGTAGAAAAAAATTAGAGACATAAATACTATAATGAACAAAAATTAAGAACCTATATTACAATTAAAACGTGGTGCAATAAATAAAAATTGTGGTGTGAATATAATTACTCTTTGAATAACCACATAATCTTATTAAAGCGTCCAAAATAGGTATCTAATATGCCCGTGCAAATATTAGATGAACGTCTACAAGCAATATCATTCGAAAACAAGATCAAACAAAGCTTGAAGATAAGATAATATTCTCTTGATAAATTTTAGCACTTCTAGATATAAGTCGTGAAGAATGACAAAATTACTCACAAAATAAAAGGTTAAGGATGAACCTAAAAATTGAAAACCGCGCACACAATCAATTTAATAAAAATAATAAGTTAATTAACTTGGCATTTGTGGGTTTTATCCCCTTATTTTCAGGGAGGAAAAAGCAAAAAAGCAGGTGAAAAAAGATCAGCAAACCATTTATAAACTTACATATGTAATAACTACCACATATATCAAAGAAAATACTTTCCCTCAAACTTTTTCTTCATCACATTTTTCCATGGAATGAGCAAAAGTTTCAGCCTATTTTCTCTCCACATTAAGCGGATTACATCCAAATTTTCACAGCATTAATAATCCTCCACAGCTTCATAATAATGGGATCTCCATTCACGCGTCTGCCAATAGCAGAATTAAGCTTTTCCACCATTGCTGAAAAAGTGAAATTCTATTGTTGGCTGATATAAACCAAAAAACAAAAAAAAGAAAAAAATTGTTCATATAATTCTTGAGAAATTCTTGAGATTTTCATCTTGAGAAGGATAGGAAAAGAATATAATGGCAGCATTCACAGGAACTTTGGATAAATGCAAGGCCTGTGATAAAACTGTTTATTTTGTTGATTTGTTGTCTGCAGATGGAGCAACATATCACAAACCCTGCTTCAAATGCAGCCACTGCAAAGGGACCCTTGTGGTATATATGCCTTTTTCACACGTTTCTTTTTTGTGTTCGTGCTCGTGCTCGTGCTAGTGTGCTCTTTCTCCTTACAAGAGTGTAAACTTTCATTAGGGATAATGTTTTTTATTATGCATTTCAAGTCATTTGAACTAGAAACTTCACATTTCATGCAAAATTAGGCCTCTCTCTGTCATATTTTTACCTCAAACAGAATATACTAGGAATTAGATACCTCGTATTGGTCGAAAAATTCAGTTCTTCCGCGAGAAATATTTCAATTTTTCAAGGATGTATTTAAACTTCATTTTGCATTGGTAGATGAGCAATTACTCATCCATGGATGGAGTCCTCTACTGCAAGCCTCATTTTGAACAACTTTTTAAGGAATCCGGGAATTTTAGCAAGAATTTCCAAACCTGTAAGTAGCCATCTTTCCTACATTGGCTATTGTCATTTATTTTTACGCATTCGAGTTTTTCATCTAATACGACCTTTTTGGGTTTTGGTGAACGTTTAACCAGCAAAGCAAGAGAAGGAGAATGCTTTGGTATGCATTCTTCTTCTTTATAAATGATTTTTGGGCATCATTCTCTCTGTAAAATCAATGCAAATAGTTATGCAAAATCTTATGATTTGTGCAGACTAGGGCACCAAGCAAGGTTTCTGCCATGTTCTCTGGAACACAAGATAAATGTTCTGCCTGTAACAAAACTGTTTACCCACTCGAGAAGGTTTGTATTCATAAGATCCCAGATAAAAATAAAAATCTATTCTAAAATAGCCAAATGCCAAGTTAATTTACTGAAATTCTCGTCCCGGATATTTGTGACAATAAACAGATGACAATGGAGGGAGGATCATACCACAAATCCTGCTTCAAGTGTGCACATGGTGGCTGCCCTCTTACACACTCATCATATGCTGCTCTTGATGGAATTCTATACTGCAAGCACCATTTTCAGCAGCTGTTCATGGAGAAGGGAAATTACCAGCATGTAATCAATTCTACTGCGCGTAAAAGGAGAGCTACATTCGAGGAGTTGGACCTCGAGGTCGAGAAGGAGAAGCCGGAGGAAGGGGCAGGACATGAACCTGAAGAACCTGAACGAGAACATGAGAAGACGCAAGAACAATCTTAATTATTACATACAAATTGTAAAAATTCAGGATTCTTGCTATGTTTCTCATTTCCTTTTTTCCTTTCTTCTTTTTGAGAGGCTTTAAATTAATTACAAGGTAAAAACTGTTATCTTTTGATGTAATTTCCATGTTCACATTTTTTTGGAGTCTGTAAGCATGTTCAAGAGGTTGTGTAATTACAAGGTAAAATCATGGTGTGTAGCAACCGTCTCAGAAATAACCACGTCATCCTTACGAGCATCGGATTCTTCGTGTTCACTTTCTGGGATAACTTTCCTCGCTAATGATACGTAAAGAGAAGTCGTGTGGTCTTTGTTTAGATGAACATTTTCCGAAGTAACCATTATAGATGGAATCGAAATAGATGAATGTTCGCCAAATAGAAATCTCAAATTCATATCGTATTGAGAGGATCAATGTTGATGAGATTCTGTAAATCACGACACATGTCCGTATATGATGTAACCAATGTTAACAAAATTTTAGAAGCACTCTCTCCAACACTCATCCATTTCCATGACCATCGACTATTTTCATTAATTTGAACTTCACCAAAGTAACAAACTAAACGAGTGTTGATTCCATATCTACATTACAAGTCAAAATTTTAAAAAAAGTTAGACTAAAAAAATGAAAAATGGTCTGTAAAGGGTCTAGGCCTCACGGAATGCCTAGTTGTCCGTTAACTGACGATCATTTGGGTCGTCGGACATCGACGCAGATGGATCTTTTTTCTTGATTTTGCTTAAAAAATTTATAGATCTGTCCAACAAAATGTAAAATATATCTACGTATTAACATTTGTATAAATAAGATCTAACAATTAAAAAGTATACTAGTTTAATGAAAAATAATTATTTATAAGTATTTTATACTTTTCTATTCGAACTAATAAATATAAACGAGATATTTCCGTTGAACTATTGATGAATTTTTTAGGTTTTAATACTGAAGAAGATGAAAAACGAAAGAGTCATTTTCTGTGTTGGAGAAAATAGATAAACAAAGTAATCTTGTTTTGAAATTTTAAATGGTAAGGTTTGTTGTTGTTTTGTAATTGAAAGATATTAATGTCATTTTATGGGTCTTCAGCGGGGATTGTATGTTTGACGTGGCCAAGAAGAAAACTCGCACTTTCACCATTCACTTCACTCGTCATTTAAGATTAATTTCTTACATTTTGCTTATTAAACTTTTTATTCTTAGAACACAGATATACCTTTTATAATCAATTTATCATCATCCACAAAAGGTAAGTTCAATCCATTAAAATTTATGAATAATTTTCAATGCAAATTGAACAGGAAATATGATCTAACAATAAATACAAACAACACACACAGTTATGCAAAGTCCAGAGCAGCTTTAGCATTTAGACGAGATGTCTGAATCACTTTTACTGCCTTTCCCTCATTTTCCCTTTCTACTAATTTTTACAAATTGGCAGAAAATCAAATCAGCACTTATACCTTCTTCTGCCGATGGTGCC